>PVJA010049420.1:0-13753 GCA_004027025.1 Myocastor coypus
AAGGGAAGGGACTGGAGGGGACAGGAGGGGATGGGATGGGAGGGGAGGGACCAATACACATGCCGTCCTCAGAAGGGGAAGCAAGACCCCAAATGGCTCTGAATGGGGACCCATCTCACTCACAAGACAAAACATACCCCAGCAATGAGAACGGAGCCAACTGTGCATTGTGGATGATGGAAAGCAGGGAAAATACTTCTCCCTGAGATGTTCAAGGAAGGCCCTTGGAGGAGGTGGCGGCTCTGGAAGGGTGGAGAAGACTTTGACCTCTGTGACGGCGGCCATGGTGAGCAGAGAGCATTAAGAGCATGAAGAGAGGGGCCCGCAAGATGGTTCAGCAGCATAAAGCACCTGCTTAGGCAAGCTTAGGCAACCTCAGGGACTGCGGTTCAATCCCCAGCACCACATGCTGCGGCAGTCCCACCCCCAAGACCACTGAGTGCCCAGCCAGCGGGCGGCTGGCTCCCTTCTGCTGCTGGCCTGTGGACCATGGAGGGGGTATCTGGATGTCTGCTGAGTCCAGCCCCTCCCCCCCGGAAGGGGCCATTCCTACCCCTTGCCACATACTCCCCAGCCTTCCTTAGCACCCCCCTATCTCTCTGAGAGTCCACATTCACAATCTAACACTGGCGCTCCTCCCCCAAGTGCTCCTTAGGCTCTCATATCAGCTACAGTGCAGGTGTGTGACCCTGATTAAAAGAAACCCCAACCTCACCCTCTACTCCATGTCTTGGGCATACACAGATGACATGGTCCTCTGTCCCTTGAGGGGTTTGTCCCATGCACTTAACTTAGCCTTGCCTTTAGATCTCTGTTCTACTCTGTTGCTCTGGGTCTCAGTTTCCCCATCCAGAAAATGGGGAGAACAGCTTCTCTATCTTTTTCATGAGGGCTAAGCGGGGAAATAAAATGAAAGCCTAGAACAGAATAGCACAATAATCACCAAGGATCGTGAACATCGATATGCCGCCCTCCCTCCTGGCGACTTCTGAGCCCCCTGGCACCTCCTGCTGGCCCCGAAGCCCAGGCGTCCTCCCTGCTCTCCCGCCTGGTCAGCCCATCCCTTTGGGGCTGCCTAGCTAGGGGCCCTACTTCTTGCCCAGTTGCCAGAGAGGCCTTGGGTGTTGAAATCCTTCCATTCTACAAGGCCAGAAATTTGATTATGTTATTAATTAAAGCAAGATGCAGGGCCTGGGAGATTTATTTTCTTTTCCATATCTGTGGCTGTAAACGCCACTCAGGGAGCTCAAAGGCCCGTGTCAGCCTGAATCAGGGTCCTGAACAGACGTTTTGTTCCCAGTTCGGTCTGCTCGGCCCCTCCTTCCCAGCGTCAGGAAGGAAGTGTGTGTTGTGACACACACCCCTCACCCTCATTTCCTCACTCGGTCTGCACGAGGCAGAAAAGGGGTGTGGGGGGGGAAATACCTGGGCAGTGTGGGGCCCGAGAGGGAATTTTCCAAGAAATTTGTTTTAAGTTTCTGCCTCATCATTATAGAACTTTTCACGTTTCTATTTTTAGGTACACGAACGAGCCAGGCCCGAATTCCTCTCATCTCCCCCTGCCTCAGTCTTTGTTTATACAAAGCACATGCTGAAATCATTATTTAAAAAACCTCCAAGCCCATAACTGCTCAGGTAGGTGAAGAATGTGGTCTTTATGGATGTGGCTCTCGAACTGTGGCTTATTCATATTTGGATCCCTTTATACCCCGGTCTCTGAGCCCCTGGGAGGCCCAGAAGAATCAAGTAACATGGAGCAAGCAGAGAAGTAGGCGACAATGTAATTGAGCGCTGTGTTGCAGAAAAGGAAACACAAGGAGAGCCCAGATGAATCTGGCTCGGGGCCCGTGGGATATCAGTCTCATTGCTGGGACTTAAACCCAGAGGGCCACTTCCAGGGGAACACCTTTCCTCCTACCCTACTATGAAAATAAGCTCAAAGCTGGCTGTCTGTTATGAGCTCTGAGACCTGAAGCAAGTTACTAAGCCCCTCTGGACCTCGATTTTCCTATCTATGAAATGGGGATATTAAAAACACTCACCTGAAGGCAATGGGTAAGAGTTAGAAGAAAGGAAACAAACCCTAGTCTTAGTTTCAGTTTCCCCAGAAAACAGAGCCAAACCATTCACCCTGCCTAGGAGGGTCCCTATACCCAGTGCAAGCCAGGAAGCACATTCTACTTCTGTGTGTCCTGAAGGATTTCCCCTCATCGTCCACATTTAGGTCAACTCTTGCATGGGTCGCAATAGCTCATGTTTGGGTGATACCGAAAAGTAGCCCTTTATGGTTCTGCATCTGCAGATTGGACCAATCACAGATCAGACATATTGGTCCCCTCCCCCCAAGCAGTCTGTATCTGTGATAAACAGAATCGGTCACGCTTGTCAGGAGTCCTAAACAATAGAGAACAGCTATTTACATGGTATTTGCCTTGCGGTAGGCACTGTAAGGAATCTTGACATGACTTAAAGTATGCAAGACAGTTCCATAGGTTTTATGGAAATACTGCACAGACACACACACACACACACACACACACACACACACACACACACAGGACTTTGAATATCCTGCGATTTTGGTACCTCCTGGGATCCCACAACAAATTCCCCATAGACCCAAAGGAGCGACTGTGCACTGTGTCAACCTACTGGTGGACCTAAGAGGCCCTGAGGCCACACTTGTCAGCTGAGCTGGAGGTGTCAGTTTGGGAAGGACAGTTTCATGTGGTCCCACCCTGTTACATGGTTTTTTTTTTTTTAATTTTTATTTTATTTATTATTTTTATTCTTGTTTCAGAACCTTTGTTTGTTTATTCACTCACTTTTTATGGCTGGCTCAGCCCGCCCCGATGGCAGGGCTGGCACAGCATGTGGTGCCAGGGATCGAACCGCAGTCCCTGAAGCCACCCAAGCTTCCCCAAGCAGGCATTTTAGACCACTGAGCCATCCAGCCGGGCCCCTTACATGTTCTTATAACATACATTATGATTTGAATGGGCATTAGGCCTTCTTGTCTCTGTGGACTCCTTTCATTAATAAACATTAAACATCGCATTTTCTGCCTATTCATGGGGTCATGATTTTCCTATTTGGTTTTCCTTTTGATTTTAAAATATATTTAAGAATATTTTGTCAGTCCCCGAAATTACTCCGGAATCTCTGCACTGTGCCTTGTGGATATGCAGGCCTGCTTTGCCTCAGCCTGGACCCATGGCAAAGCCTTCTTGTTCTCTACCGCTTTGAGCTAATAAGGAAGCCACACAGTATTGGCAAGTGGACTCAGTGTTGTCTCCGACAAGGGTGTAAGATGTAGGTTCAATGGAGCCTCCCAAGGCTACCTCAGGCATGATGTCTACTTCTTAGTGCTGAGAAGTGCAAGATCCAATCGCTTGTCCTTTGTTTTAGAGGGGCTAGACTAACATTCGCACAATACAGTATCCCTACAAATCTCACCAGTGTGGCAGGGTCCTTTGTGGGGCTTACTTCTTACTCTATGGTAAATGTCTTTCTAGGATACAGGGGCAGCTCAGTTCACAGACTTAATTTGTTCTACAATTTTGGGAAAGATGACCATGTGTGTATTTGCATGGGAAACATGGCCAAGGTTGTATTTGTCACCCAAGGCAGAGTTTGCAAACAAAAACAAAATTTTACTGACTACTTCTGTCTGAAAAATAAAACAAGTGGGGAACAGCCAGATAGCTCAGCAGATTAAAACACCTGCTTAGGCAGACACAGGGTTTCGATCTCCAGCCTGCTGTGCCAACCCACATTCACTGGGACATGCTGAGACAGAAATTGAGACTGGGCATGGTGGAGCACAACTGTAATTTCAGTGCTTGAGAGGCTAAAAAACAGGAAGGATCACTACAAGTCCTATCTGTGTAGTGAGACCCTGTAGACCCTGTACTAAATGCATTTTAAAAAGGGGTTCATGGGCCAGGAATACAGCTCAGTGGCACAGTCCCTGCATGGCAAGCTCAAAGACCTGAGTTTGATTGCTGGTAAAAAAAAAAAAAAAGTGTTCATGAATTGAAACAACATTGTATTTAGGGGACTTAGCACTCTCAGTGGTGCTAGTCACTAGCACCACTGGTATAATATTAATATCATGGACCAATGAGATGGACTGCAGTATGTCTAGACCATCAGGATCCCTAAGGATCACTTTATGTCAGAAAGCATGGGAGGCTCAATACAGCCCAGGTACTAGATAGTAACTGTGTACTACTGCTATACCCACCATGCAAAAACAAATCACTTTACCTTTCCCTGCTAATGGAACCAGAAAAAAAAAAAAAAAAATCTCACGGTCACGTACTAAGCTCCAGAGGCTTTGTTAATCCACTCTAGTAGATACATCACATTCAACAAAGCAGTGAGTTGGGGGCTCTGCTTTGTGAGTTTATGGTGTGTCCACATCCATCCAGGACAGATAGGTGCACTGAGCCGGGACATGGTGGGAATGCCACCTGGGTGCCCTTCAAGTCACTTTTGGTGGCACCGATCTTTGCAATCCCTCGTGAAGCATACTATTGTTTCTGATTTGCTATCGTGGCAACTGGGGCTTCTGCTCTGAGCTTCTCTACAGCTCAGGAGACCAACGTGAAGGGTCTCCCAGCTGCCAAGTATGTCTTCCCTAATAAGCACCCAAGAGCTGGGAACTAACTGCCGAGTAGGTCCACAGATGCATTATACCCACCATGAGACATACTTGGGCCCAAACTCTAGTTATCTGCCTACTTGCTTAGCCCTAAATGAAGGATCAGTAGTGGCACCCCAGGTCCCCAATGTCAGTGCCTCTCTCTCTCTCTCTCTCTCTCTCTCTCTCTCTATATATATATATATATATATATATATATATATTTCTCAAAAAGTCTAGCTATTCCTCTTTCCTAAGTACAGAGTTACCACAGCCAACGACCACAAGTCTTCCTGGGGAAGAACCAGGGGACTGTGCTCATCATAGTGTGGAGTCTCTTCCGTGACACACCTTCCACAGTCACCTCCAGCCCATGGAGACAGCCGCCATGAGCTTCTCATTGATGCTGACATACCTATCACCTTATGGCTACTCAGGTAGGGCCCTCCTGGGACACACAGGCAGCTGGTGGGTTCTCAGGTCTTGGTTACTGCTATGGCTTATGTCTAGTTGTTCCTGCAAAACCTCATGCAATCATGGGGTGGGGACTTCTAGAGTTTGAGACTTGACTGATGATCCACTGGGATTATGTGTTTTAGTACTTGATGAGATGATGGGTCTGAGTACTGCGGGGAATTATAGGTGTGGCCTGAGATGGCTGATGTAATATAGAAGCAGAGAGACAGACTTGTGCTGTTGCTCTCTGCTCTCCTGGTTGGTCAGTTGCCTCTGTCACCATTTGGTTGCTGTTCCGCTGCCATGAACTGCTGGCCTCTGCATTGTGCTTCTCTGCCTTGGAGCCAGCCGAGTATGAACTGAAACCTCCAGTAACTGTGAGCTAAATAAACCTTTCCTTTCTTCATTTTGGGTGTCAGGTACTTGTCCCAGCAACAAGTAAAACGAAACTAAGACAGTTTCCAAACTCGCTATACCAGTACCACTGCCCTGAGTCTTGGTCCCCTTGATTCATCCTATGCCAAGGAAGTGGTGGCACATATATTCCAGCTCTTCCACTTCATGGGAAACCTACATCTTTCCTCTGTCTCCTCCTTTTCCACTAAGAAAGATAATCACTAATTTTCCCACACATCTGGCACTCCCAGTCTTGTTCAAAGATAGTCTCATACCCCTCAGGGCTATGTACATGAAGCAGATATAAGCAAGTTTTCTGTCCCATCTGAACTGCTGAACTCTACCCCACTCTCACCTGTCTCAGCCAGTTGGTTCAGGAATGCTCACTTAGCCCAGGGAGACAAGATTCTCTGATCTGTGTAACTCAGACCTAGAGACATAGTTGCTAAGAGAAGACATACTCCTAGACACCTTTTGGGAACATTCTGGAGTTCCCGAGAGAAAGAGAAAATCCTGAAGGCTTCTCAAGACAGAAAAGACATCACCTATGGAGGAACAAGCAAGCATCTGGCTGGAGACAGACTTCTCGCAAAGCATGATGGGTGCTAGAAGTTGCTGGGATGACGTCCTAAGAACCCTGCTGGAGAACAGCTTGCAGTCTTGAAGCTGGCATCACACAAACTGACGTTTGATTTTGAAGGAAAAACGAAGACATTTTTTGCTATGGAAGAGCACAGAAAGTTCATTTCTCATGTGTCCTCTTTCAAAGAATATAATTTAGCAACCTGAGGTGGCTGCAACCAGAAACAAACACGATATACTTTCCTCCCACCAACAGAATCCAAAATGTCAGTGAGGAGAAGATCTCATCCCTACCTGGAAGGGTGGCCCACCACCTGCTCATCTGGGGATGAGGAGTAGGGAACAATATTACCTAGATATTGTGAAAGTTGAAGAATGTGTTTTTAAAAATTTAATAGTTACCATGAATGCTTGTATAGGACATTTTGTTTTGTTTTTCTTTGCTTTGCTTTTTACTGAAGTATGGATCCAGGGCTTTCACACTGGACTACATCGCCAGGCTTTTTTTTTTTTTTTTAACTTTATTTAGAGACAGATCCCACCAAATTACCCAGGCTAGGCTTGAACTTGTGATCCTCCTGCCTCAGCAACCTCCCACCCCACCCCCAACCAAGTGCTGGAATTATAAGCAGGTGGCACCTTGCCCAGCTAGGAGTAAACTTTATACAACCAAGAGAGCAAAAGAAATCTGTTTACAGGGATCCCCAGTTATTCTTTCTGTTGATCTTTCTGGGAGAGGAAAATAACCGAAGTATTGGTGAAAGCAGGGCAAGAAGGCAGCACAGGAAAGGGCAGGAGTTGAACTTATCAGGCAAAGGATTCTGTGCCCGGAGCTGGAGATTGAACCACAGCCTGTGCTACCTCTAAGCTAACATCCCCAGCCCTTATTTTTATCTTGAGAGATGGTCTTGTTGAGTTTCCCAGGCCAGGCTTGAAGTTGTGATCCTCCTGTTTGAGCCCCTGAGTAGCTGGGATCCCAGGCAGGTGCCACCATGCTCGGCTCAAGAGCAGGATATATTATCATTTGTCACAATGGGAATCTGCACTAACCTTTTTTATTATTATTAAAAACAAAGAAATTAAAACTGAGATCTTTTTAAAATATTAATTTATTTAAAATAATGAAAACAAATCCATTCTATATTAACGTAACATTTTTGAAAAACAAAAACATTGTCAAGAAGAGCATGTTGTGTTATTTGACAAATCTATTTCTGTTATCTTTTTGGGGTTTTTTTTGGGGGGGGGTGATTGAGACAGGATCTCGCTAAATAGCCCAGGCTGGCCTTGAGCTCCCTCTGTGGCCAGGTTGGTCTCCAACTCACAAAGATCCTCCTACCTCAGCCTCCCAAGGGCTGGGATTACAAGCATGTGCCACCATGTCTAGTGATAAATTTCTTTAATGTCTAACTTAATAGAGAGAGGACAGATAGATTTCCATATTCTCTCTGTAGGGTCTTTGAATGCATTGCTTTGACTGAAGTGATGTAGAAAATCTGTCCTTTAAACTATGTAGTTGTGGGGCCTGGCGGGATGGCTCAGTGGTCTAAAGCGCCTACTTGGGAAGGCTTGGGCGGCTTCAGGGACAGCGGTTTGATTCCCGGCATCACATGCTGCACCGGCCCTGCCCTCAGGGTGGGCTGAGCAGGCCATAAAAATGAGTGAATAGACAAACAAAGGTTCTGAAATAAGAAAAAAATAAATAAATAAAATAAAAATTTAAAAAAAAAACTTCCCCTTTAAAAATAAAAATAAAAATAAAAAAACTATGTAGTTGTAAGCCAGGCATGGTGGCACACCCCTGTAATCCCAGCCCTTGGGAGGCTGAGGCAGGAGGATCGGTGTGAGTTTGAGACCAGCCTGGGCTACAAAAAGTGAGCTCAAGGCCAGCCTGAACTGCATAGCGAGACCCTGTCTCAAAAAGGCAATAAATAAATAAATAAATAAATAAACTATGTAGTTGTAGAGAGAGAGAATGTTTTAATAGCCCATTCAAATAGTTGCAATCTTCTTTGTGACGACACCAAATGCAACAACAGTGGTTAAAGGTCACTTCCGGTGTGAAACCAAATCATGAACTCTTCATATTCACTTATAATAAAATCCATTGGTCCTTCTCACACTTTAGTGATATCATATGTTACCAGTTGGAGTTTGTCCTCCCAAAAACCCCTATGTTGAAGTCCTGGCCCCTGTGTACTTCAGAGAGTGACCTGATGTGGAAACAGGACCACCCCAGATGTAATTAGTTTGTTAAGATGGCATTATACAGAACAAAAGTGGGCCCTTGGCCCTAAATAGACTGGTGTCGTTATAAAAAGGGATATTTTGCACACGGACACACACAGGGGAAACCGCATCAGGATAAGGACAGAGATCAGGCCATGCGTTCTCAAGCCAAGAAATGCCAAGCTTGGCAGCTAATGGCCAGAAGCTAGAGACAAACCCTCCCTCGCATCCCTTGGAAAACCAATTCCTCCCAGCCCCATCATCCTGGGCTTCTACCCTCCAGGACTGGGAGAGATGACTCTCCACCGATTCAGCTCCCAGTCTGTGGTGCTTTTTCTGGCAGCCTTCTGAAATGAGCACACCATATATTGGTCATGTTGAGCACAGTGATTCACTGAATTACTCAGATCTTCCAAATGTGGCTGTAGCTCCTTCCAGAATTCCCAAACCACATTTCTTCAGGCTATTGCAGATTGTATCAGAAAAGGCTTCAAGTATTGGGAAGCTATCAAGCTCACAGTGACAGATACAAGTTTTCAAAAAAAATTTTTTTTAAATTTTAATTCATTTATTTATTTGGTACAAGGTCTCACTATGCAGCTCAGACTCAGTGATCCTCCTGTCTCAGCCTCCCCAGCACTGGGATTATAGATATGCAACACCAGACCAGCACAACATGCAATATCAAGGATCAAACTTAGATCCTTGTGTTTGCCAGGCAGACAATTAGACTGTCAAGCTATCTTCCTAGCCCAAGTTTTCTGAAATTCTCATTCTCACTTAAGACTCAAACTTTGTCATTCACAACAAATGTGATCTCTTAGCTCAGCATCAATTGGTTTATTCTCTCTGTCTCTGTCTGTCTCTCTGTCTCTGTTTCTGTGTCTCTGTCTCTGTCTCTGTCTCTGTCTCTGTCTCTCTCTCTCTCTCTCTCTCTCTCTCTCTCCAGAACCAGGGATCAAACTCAGGACCTTGCACTTACCAGGTAGGCACTTGTGCCCCTGAGCTATCTCCCCAGCCCTCTATATTGGTTTATTTTCAAGAAAATCCCTCCCAAGCACCTAAATCCAAATAACCTATAGTTTAGCAAGCATCCTTTCAAATGCTAAACCAGGCAATTTGTGCAAAAGTAAGTTGGTGAGTGTGCCGCTCACCCTGTGTGAGCCTTCAGTATGTAGTGTGGGGCTGTGTGCACACCCACTTCTTCCCAGTACACTAAAGAGATGATGCTTAGGGGCCAGTGAGATGGTTCAGTGGCCTAAAGCGCCTGCTTGGGAAAGCTTAGGCAACTGCAGGGACTGTGGATCGATGCCTGGCACCACATGCTGCACCAGCCCCACCCCCAGGGCAGGTTGAGCTGGTCATAATAAATAAAATAAAATAAGAATAATAAAAAAATTAAAAAAATAAATAGATGATGCTCAAAGGGAAGACTTGCAGCCATCATTTACGAGGTGATCCTGGCACCTTAAGAGCAGGGCCGTGGTTCATGTTCAGGCACCAGCTAGGTCACCCCTTGTTGCTTCTCCAGTGTAAGTACAAATATCACTGCAGTGAAAACGGTAAATCACATCTTAGCATGGGTGTTATTTTTGTCATTTTCTAGTCCTGGGGATCGAATCCAGGGCCTTCACACTGAGCTACATCCCCAGCACTTTATTTTTGTTATTTTATTTTAGACAGGATTGCTAAGTCTCTAGGTTGTGCAAGCAGGGCTCAAACTTGGAAACCTCCTGTCTCAGCCTTGCAAACCACACCTGTTAAAAGATCTTCAGTGCCACAGGTCTCCTGTAAGGGTCTCAGAGACGCACCCTGTAGGGGTCACAGACCACACTGGGAGAGCCATGAGCCTGCACCACAGAGTCGGGAGAGTGACACAAATCTTTCCTGAATAATCAAATAAATGAAAGAAAGAGAAAGGCAAGGCCTGCTTTGCTTCTGTGCTGAGTTTTCTCTATCACCTGTGCTGTGGTTTGTAGCTAGTTGTCAAGCTGCAGCTCCAGGGGTGGGGCTTGAGGGGGCGTGGCCAAGAGAGACTAGAATCATTAAGCTGACAGAACTTGCTGTCAGAGGCTCACACACACACACACACACACACACACACACACACACACACTGTCACACACGGTATGGAGCAGCTCATCCTGGACTTGGCAGCACCCCAGCCTCTCCTCCAGACCCTATAAAGCAGGGGCAGCATATTGAAACCTCCAGTAACTGTGAGCTAAATAAACCTTTCCTCCCCTAAGCTTGTGTGTTGGGTATTTGTCCCAGCAACGAGAGAAACGTGACTAAGATAACCTGCAAGCCTGGTCTCTACCTGCTGAAGAGAGTCTTGAGTGTGCCTAAGCACAGCGGTCCACTGAGGAGTCTGGAGGTGCCTGGGAGCCATGGAAACGCAGCCCATGGAGCTCCAGGGCCTTGTGACATTATTCTAACAAAAAGTAGAAAAGGAGAAGGATTGTTTTAGCCATCAATATGTGAAGGAGCTGGACATTTGGAAGCATGGCTTGTAATCCCAGAGCTGAGGAAGCTGAAGCAGGAGGACTGCCGTGAGTTCCAGGCCAGCCTAGGTTACATAGCAACTTCAAGGACAGCCTGAGCTGCATAGTGAAACCCTGTCTCAAAACACACACACACACACACACACACACACACACACAATTTAACATAATTATAACTGGCCAATTGGTCCAACAGGGTATACAATAAAAAAATGACTATTTTCCTTCATATATATATAGTGTATCTTCTTTTGTTGTTGTATATTTTCCTGGGTTTGAAAGTATATATACTTGAAATAGGCAACATGCTGAAAAACTACTTTCTCATCAGAGGCCACAGCTAAACCACGAATGCACATGGCTTCTAAGGATTCATTTCAGATTCAGAACATACTTCTGCTGGCATCTAACTTCTCATCATTTCTGAGTTCCTTCTTGCAGTTGCGAATGCAAAATGCAATACTTAAAGATAGCTTCGAAACCTTTAATAGCTCATAATATGTAAAACACAAGGATGGACCGTCATTTCTGCCCCACATCTGCGAAAGATTTGTAGTTTTACATTTATGAATAATCATGAACAATCCAGTAAATTTTTTCATATTTCCGTCCTGTCACCTGTCCCTAACACCTGCCTTTGCATGTGTCCATTTACACACTAAATTAAGTAAGCTTTGATGTGCAAGCCTCAGAGAAGATGAAAGAATACTGATGCAAGGGCCAGAAAGATAGCTCAGCAGAATAAGTGCCTGCTTAAGCTAGTACAAGGACTAGGGTTCGATCCCCAGCACCACATGCCACATTGACTTCACCCCCAGGAGCATTAAGCCAGCCACCGAGTCCAGGCATGGGGGAGCACAAATGTAATCCCAGCACTTAGGGAGGCTGAAAACAGGAGAATCACTACAAATCCGAGCTGGGTAGAGACCCTGTACCAGGTACTAAAAATAAAAATTAAAAATAAGCCAGACATGGTGGTGCATACCTGTAATCCCAGCACTTGGGAAGCTGAGGCAGGAGGATCGGTGCAAGTTCGAGACCAACCTGGGTTACAAAAGTGAATTCAAGGCCAGCCTGAACTGCATAGTGAGACCCTGTCTCAAAAAGACAAAAAAAAAATTTTTAATAAAAAATAGAAATAGAAATAAAAATAAATTTTAAAAGAGTACTGTTTCAGATCCTTTAGTAAAGCAAGTTCTCATCCCCAAATATTACATGATGAAGGCTTCCCAATGAATGACTAAGTGGATGAGCGTGTCACATTTCCTTTTGCTCCTTACAAATGCGTTGCTTACTCATTGGTTGTTGAGTTTGAGAAAATTCATCTAGGCTATTGTCATCTGAAGACTCATAGTCTGAGATTTCACTTATGTGATCAATTCCAGCATCCTCATTAACTCAAGACTAGAGTGATGCTGTCTGTGTTCATTTTTTTGAACCATCTAATGATTATGAGACATCTTTCTCTGTCAATTTTCTTTTCTTTGTCACTTTGCACGGAAAAGGAAAAACATGTCATTCTTCTTCTATTTGTCAAAAGCAAAATCAGACTGTAAGATGGTGTCCTTAGTATTCCTTTTTTTTTTTCTTTGGTACCAAGAATCAGACTCATGGCCTCATACTCACCAGGCAGGCACTGTGCCACTGAGTTAAATCCCCAGCCCCAGTACTCCTTTTTATCACTTCTGACAATACATTATTTTGGGCAACTGGGTAAGTTTTCCTGTTGGCACTGGAAAGAAAGTCACCACAAACTTGGTGACTTTAAACACACTTGTAAACACACTTGTATTATATCGTATTGTTCTGGAGGTCAAGACTGAAATGGGGTCTCACTGGGCCAAAACCCAGCTGTCAGCAGAGCATTGCTTCTGCTGGAAGCTCTAGGGCAAGGGTCTCCAACACCTGGGCCATGAAGAAGCATGGTCTTTAACCTGTTAGGAACCCAGCTTCACAGCAACAGAGGAGTGAAGTGAGAAAATGAAACTCCGTCCGTATTTACAGGTGCTCCTCACCCCTCACGTCACCCCCTGACCTCTGCCTCCCGTCAGATCAAGATTCTCATGGAAGCCCAAATCGTGTGATGAACTGCGTATGTGAGGGACCTAGGTTGCCCAATCCTTTTACTCATCCCCAAACTATCACCTCCCAACACTCCCTTCCCATTCTGTCCATCTATGGAAACATTATCTTCCACAAAACCAGTTCCTGGTGCCAAAAAGGCTGAGGAGCACTGCTCTAGGGGACAAGTGCTTCGGTGTCTTGCCTGACTCAGAGTGGTACCTCACCTGGCTTGGACTCACCTTACCACGTCTTTGTCTCCTGAGCCACCTATGGTCAGGCCAGGCTTTCTCGCACCACGTCACTCTGGTCTCTGCTTCCATAGTCACATCTCCTCTTGTGAATTTTTAAGGGCTTTTAGGGTTACAGGTATTTGGGATATTCTAGAAGAGTAGGTGATGTGGTTACCCAGATAGTCTGGAATAATCTCCCATCCCAAAGTTCTCAACCTACTCACAGCACTATGATCTTTTCTGCCACATCCAGGAACATAGTCACAGGTACTCAGGAGGAGGCCACGGACGTCCTTGAAAGTCCATTATTTTGCTCATCACAGCACAATCAGAATGTAGGACGAGACAACAGAGGTGATTTATGTCATTATTACCTCTCTCTACCAGGTAAATGATTATTGTTCATTCTCTTCTTAGGTCTTTAGCATCATTACTGATAAGGAATGATGGGGCTGGGGAGATAGCTCTGTGGCACAAGTGCCTTCCTGGCAAGTGCAAGGTTGTGAGTTTGAACCCCGGTCCCACAAAAAAAAAAGATAAGGAATGATGAAATGGTTTCTAGGAGCCTAAAATAGCTAAGTTTTTTAAGGGAAAGGGAAAAATAAAAATCAGTGAAATCCTATAATTTATCTTGGATTTATGACACT
>PVJA010049421.1:0-13746 GCA_004027025.1 Myocastor coypus
CTCGCACCAATCCTCCTGCCTCAGCCTCCCGAGTGCTGGGATTACAGGCGTGAGCCACCACGCCCGGCATGTTTCTCTTTTAATATTTAGATCTTTAACCCATTTTGACTTTAGTTTAGTGCATGGTGATAGCCCTGGGTCACGTTTTAGTTTTCAGCAAGTGGAGAGCCATTTTTTTCCAGCACCATTTGTTAATGAGCCTATCCTTCCAGTAAACATGTTTGACCCCTTTGTCAGAGATAATGTGTCTGTGCCTGTTTGTATTTGCTTCTGCATCCTTTAGGTCAGGAGTTGTAATGCTTCCTGCCTTGTCTTTGTTGCCCAGGATTGTCTCTGCAAATCGAGGTCTTTTTTGGTTCCAAATAAATATTAAGAATGCTTTCTCCAGGTCTGTGTGGTATGTTGATGGTATTTTGATAGGAATTGCATTAACTCTGTATAACAATTTAGGGAGTATGGCCATCTTCACGATGTTGGTTCTTCCTATCCAGGAGCAGGGAATATCTTTCCATTTCCTGAAATCCTTTAGGATCTCTTTTTTTCATAGTACTGTAGTTTTCATTGAAAAGGTCTTTTACTTCTTTAGTTAATTACAAGTATTTCATTTTTTTCAGTGCTATCATATAAGGTATTTCTTAAATTTCTCAGTGTTTGTTATCTGTGTAGAGGAATGCTATTGACTTTTGTGTGATCACTTTGTATCCTGCTACCGTACTGAATTTGTATATTAACTCTAGCTACTTCTTCATAGAGTGTTTTGGGTCCTCCAACTAGATTATCATGTCATCTGCAAATAATGATAATTTAACTTCTTTACCTATTCTTATTCTTTTTATTTCTCTCTCTTGTCTAATGGCTGTTGCTAATTATTCCAGAACTATATTGAATAGGAGTAGTGATGGACGACATCCTTGTCTTGTACTAGATCTGAGAATAAAAGACTTCAGCTTTTAGAATTATGTTTGCTGTTGGATTGCCATAGATAACCTTTATTATATTGAGGTAGAGAACCTCTATTCCAATTTTCTGTAGGACTCTGAACATGAATAAGCGTTGGACTTTGTCAAAGCCTTTTCTATATCAACTGAGATGATCATGTGATTTTTGACTTTGACTCTAGTGATATAGTGTATTACGTTTATAGATTTGCTTATATGGAACCATCCTTACTTCCCTGGGATGAATCCTACCTGGTCATGGTGTATAATCTTCTTGATGATTGGCTGTATTCTATTGGCAAGAATTTCATTGAAGAATTTTGCATCTATATTCATGAGAGAAATTGGCCTGTATATCTCTTTTTTAGTTGCATCTCTCCCTGGCTTTGGTATCAGTGTAATACTGGGCTCTGGGAATGATTTTTGGAGGACTGCTTCCTTTTCAATTTCATTGAAGAGTTTGAAGAAATTGGGATTATATCTTCTATAGATTTCCTGTAGAATTAAATGGGGAATCCATCAGGTCCTGGACATTTTTTGTTTGTAGGCTTTTCATTATATTTTGTATTTCCTTGACTGTTATTTGGTTATTGAGAAAACTTATCTCTTCTTGATTCAGTTTTGGTAATTTGTACCTTTCTAGGAATCTGTCCATGTTATCTGCATCTTTATTTCTGTGAGAGTAAAGATTTTCAAAGTACCTAATAATAATCCTCTGAATCTCTGCTGGGTCTGTAGTAATTTCACCCTTTTCATTTCTTATTGCTTGAATTTCAGTCCTTTCTTTCCTCTTTTTGATGAGGTTAGGTAAGGGTTTATCAATTTTCTTTAATCTTTCAAAGAACCAGGTTTTTGACTCATTAATTCTTTTTATTGTTTTGTTTGTCTCAATTAAATTAATTTCTGCTCTATTATTTACAATTTCCTTGTGTCTTTGGGCTTTTTATTTCGTTTGCTCTTTCTTTTCTAATAAGTTTGTTGCTTCATGAGAGTATTTATTTGTTCCCATTCTGCTTTCTTAATGTCTGGGCTCAGAGCTATAAATTTCCCACTGAGAACTGCTTTCATTGCATCCCATAAATTCCAGTAGGTTATGTTTGAATTTTCAGTGAATTTTAGATATTATTTAATTTCTTGTTTAATTTCATCTGTAACCCATTGGTCACTGAGAAGGGTGCTGTTTAATTTCCGTGCGTTTTTGGGGTTCTTGTGGTTTCTTTTATCGTTTATTTTCAGTTTCATTGCACTGTGGTCAGATAATATGCATGGGATAATTTCTGTTTTCTTGCATATACTTAAGCATGACCTATGGACTAATATGTGGTCTATTTTAGAAAATGTCTCATCTGCAGCTGAAAAAAAAATGTGTATTCAGAAGTGGTTGGGTGGAACACTCTGTATATGTCTACTAATTCCAGTTGTTCCAAGTTCTGGTTCAGTTCTGCCACTTCTTTTCTAATTTTTGTCTGTTTGACCTATCATTTTGGGGAAAAGGCGTGCTAAGTTCTCCTGTTAAGAAGGTGGTATTGGATATTAGATTTTTCATGTCCATTAAGTTTTGTCTTATGTAACTTGGTGTTCCCATGTTGGGGGATATATATTTATGAGTGCTACCTCCTCTTTTTGAATTTTTCCCCTAACTACTATGTAGTGTCCTTCTTTATTTCATTTGATCAATCTTGGTATCTTGGTTTGAAGTTTAAACTGTCTGCAAACAGGGTTTCTACTCTTGTTTTACTTTTTCTTTTTCTTTTTTCTTTTTTTTTTTTTTTTTTTTTTTTTTTTTTTTTTTTTTTTTTTTTTTTTTTTTTTTTTTTTTTTTTTTTTTTTTTTTTTTTTTTTTTTTTTTTTTTTTTTTTTTTTTTTTTTTTTTTTTTTTTTTTTTTTTTGGTGCCGGGGCATGTAGTATTGTTTTCCATCCTTTCACTTTCAGCCTATGAATTTCTTTATAAGTTAAATATGTTTCTTGTATACAGCATATTGTTGGATTTTGCTTCCTAATCCACTGTGCCAGTCTATTTCTTTTAATTGGAGAATGAGTCTATTTACATTGATGGTTATATTTAATTTGTATTGACTTATGATTGACATATCTTTTACTTACTGCTGCTTACCGCTTTTTCTCCTGTGTTTAATTGGTTTCCCTATTTGGTGGGTTCATTCTGTTCTCATTTGCAGAATTCAGGTCATTTTGGTCCCGCTCTAAAATATTTTTTTGTAGTCTGTAGAGTTGGCTTTGACATCATGAAATTCTTTAGCTGTTCCTTGTCATGGAAGTATTCCACTTTTCACTCATACTTGAAATAGAGTTTTTCAGAGTATAGCCATCAGGGCTGAAATTTTTTCCCTGAGGACCTGAAACACTCTGCTCCATACTGTTTTTCACTCATGGTTTGTGAAGAGAAATCTACCATTATTCTGATGGGTTTTCCTTTAAATGTCATTTGTTTCTTTTCTCCAGCAGCTACAGATATATATATATATTCTGGTTGTGTTTTTGTTAGGCTGATGTTATTTGGATTTCTGTATGCTTCAGTTATTGAATGGTAAACTTTTCTCATATTTGGGAAGTTTTCTGCTATTACTTCTGTCCATATTCTTTTTATATGATTTGTATTGACACCTTCTTTCTTATTTATTCCTATTAATCTCATGTTGTTCATTTTTGCATCATCTTGCAGATATTGAATTATTTTTTCCTGCATCCTAGTTGTTTTTAAGAGATCCTTTGTTACCTTTCACTAGCTGTGACTGTGTCTTCAAGATCTGAACTTCATTTTCATTCATACGGTGTTGCCAGCTTGTGATTGAGATTTTGTTTTCTTGTATATCTCTTTGAAATTGTTTCATGCTACCTATTTCTTTCCTGTATTGCTCACTCAGGGAATCCATCATTTTTCTAGTCTAATCTAATTTTTTATGAATGTCTTGTTTAGTAGCATTTAAGTCTTTCATTATAGTTATCCTTTCTCTGTCTACTTCAGAGATTATTTCTGCTGTGATCTCCTCTCTACCTTTCTGCAGTTTTCCCCCTACTTTAGATGCTATTATTTTAGAGATGTCTCTCTTTTTTTTTTTTTTTTTTTTTTTTTTTTTTTTTTTTTTTTTTTTTTTTTTTTTTTTTTTGTCTTTTTGAGACAGGGTCTCGCTATGCAGTTGAGGCTGGCCTTGAGCTCACTTTTGTAGCCCAGGCTGTTCTCGAACTCGCACCAATCCTCCTGCCTCAGCCTCCCGAGTGCTGGGATTACAGGCGTGAGCCACCACGCCTGGCTGAGATGTCTCTTTTTAATTCAGAGATTATTTCTAGTCTAAATTCCTCTATAATTTTCTGCAGTTGTTTTCCACTTCAGCTTCTATTAATTCATGCATTTCTTTCTTTACTTCAGAGAAACTGATTTTAGTTTCTCTATACATTTATGCACTTGTCTGTCTACCTCAGATGCTACCAATTCAGAGATTCGGCTGTATGATTCCTGTTTTCTTCCTTAGTAGCATCTTCTGTATTTGTTCTGGGTGGGCTCGGGTCCTGAAATTGCATCATGCTCCTTCTCTTTGTCATTTTGTATAGTTATTACCTCTGCACTTTGGTGAAGTTATGCTGTTAGCACCTATGGAAATTTGGGTCCAGATCTGCAATCTTGATCTGTCAAGATGTACATGGTTGGGTCTGGCTGCTGTGCTCAGTGTCTTCCTGCTGCAACTTTTGAAAGAAAGCCTGCTGTACTCCTCTGGCAAGATGCTCAGCTCCTGAATGACCCCCAGCCTCTCTGCAGGGAATTTTGCTGCAGGTTTCCACAACAGATGCCAGAGCCGGGTTCTGGGTGCCAGCCCAGTCAGTTGGGGCAGTGGGAAGAGACAGAGATACAGTGGCTGGCAAGGCAGTGCATGCACACAGGCCAAGAGGTCCTACCTGGGCTCAGACCCAGTCAGGCTGGTGGAGTTTGTCATTCTTTATAGCTGAGCAATAATCCAGTGTATAAAAACACCAGGTGTATTTCAACCATTCTTCAGGTGAGGGGCACTTTGGTTGTTTCCAAGATTTGGCTGTCACAAATTCTGCTGCTATAAACATAGGTGCACATATATCACTATGGTATGATGTTTTCAGTTCTTCTGGGGAAATTACCCGTAGGATGATAGCTGGATTGAACAGGAATTCCAGTCCCAATTTTTTAAGGAGTCTCCATACTGATTTTGTAATGGTTGTACCAGTTTGCATTCCCACCAGCAGTGAAGAAGTTTTCCTTTTTCCCCAGAGCTTCTCCAATATTTGTTGTTCATTGATTCCTTTAAGATAACCACTCTTTATGGGGTGAATCTAAGAATTTCTGGTGGTATCTAAGTGTTTTAATTTATATTTTGTGATGTGGAGCATCTCTTCATGTATTTATAACCTTCTAGTATTTCTTCCTCTGAGAAGTGTATGTTCATTTCGGATGCCCATTTCTGGATTGGATCTGTAAATTTTGGGACCCTAATGGTTTTTAGTTATTTATAAATTCTAGATAGAAAACTTTTGTCTGAGTACTTGTTAAGATTTTTTCGAAATTTGTGGAGAACCAACTCTTTGACTCATTAATTCTTTCTATTGCTTTTCTTATTCTCAATTGCTTTACTTTCTCCTCTGATCTTTATAATTCCTTACCTTCTTTGGACCTTGGACTTCACTTGCTCTTTTTTATCTAGGACAAAATTAGCAAAGAAACAAGAAAAACGAATCAAACCTGTGAACAAATGGACTGAATAGACCTTGACAGAATTTCTATGCAACAACATCAGACTATACACTTTTATATATTTTTATATATTCTAGGAGTGTGAGGTGCAACATTTGGTTGCTTATTTGTGTTCATTCTGTTTTACTGATGTGAGAATATAAGTTTCACTCTGGAGACTGTTTCATTGTATCCCACAGGTTCCAGTATGTTATATTTGTATTTTTGTTTGCTTGCAGATATTGCTTAATTTTTTGTTTGACTTAATCTGTGACTCACTTGTAGTTCAAGAGAGCTTTATTGAATTTCCATGTGTTTATGGAGTATTTGTGGTTTCTTTTGTCATTAATTTCCAATTTCATTGCACTCTGGTTTGATAGTATACATAAGATAATTTTAATTTCAATTGCTTTTCTTAACTTAATCATGTTCTGTAGTATAAGGTCTGTTTTACAGCACATCCCATGCATAGCTAAGAAAAATATATATTATGATGTTGTGTAGAACATTCTGTCAAGGTCTACTCAGTCCATTTGTTCGCAAGTTTGAATCATTTTTCTTTTTTTTTTTTTCTTTTTTTTTTTTTTTTTTTTTTTTTTTTTTTTTTTTTTTTTTTTTTTTTTTTTTTTTTTTTTTTTTTTTTTTTTTTTTTTTTTTTGCTATTTTTTGTCTAGTTTATCTATGTCTTTGTGACAATGAGTTATTGGGGACCTCATTAAAATTATATTATTTTTTATTTGATTTTCTATGTCTACTAATATTTATCTTATGTAGGTTTATACTTCTATATTTGGTGTATATATACTTAGGATTGTTATCTATTCTTCTTAAACTTTTCTTATTAAATTTTTCTCCTAAGAAATATGTAGTAGTCTTGTTTATCTTTTTCTTTTTTCTTTTTTTTTTTTTTTTTTTTTGGCTGCTCTGTTGGCAGAGCTGGCATGGTATGTGGTGCCAGGGATTGAACTGAAGTCCAGGTGCACTTGCCTAAGCAGGCACTTTATCCCACCAACCCCTTTTTTAATCTCTTTTGATCATATATAGCTCTAACCAATATATATTGACTTTCCTTTGTCATATTATTTTCCTGCTGTTGGGTTCCTGATTTTTCCCTCCTACTTAGTTGTTTGCCTTTCCTGGTGGTTGCTTTCTGATATTGTTCTAGCATTGTGGTAAATTTTATCTTTATCTAGAATATCCTGTAGTACTCATTATAAGGTTGATTTGATGATTATGAATTGCTTAAGTCATTCTTTGTCCTAGAAGTATCTTATTTTTTCCATTAATTTTGAAAGATAGTTTTTGAGGTTGCATCTATCTTGTTTGGAGGTTGTTTTCTTTGAGGATTTGAAATATCTAACTCCAGCATCTTTTTGATGTAGAGGCTTGTATTGGGAAGTCTACCACGATTCTAAAGAGCTTTGCTTTATAGGTCATCTGTTTCCTTCCTCTAACAGCTTTTAGTATTCTTTTCTGTGCTGAATTTCAAGGGACTTAATTATTATGTGTCTGGGTGTAGATTTATTTTTATCATAGCTATTTATAGTTCTATATGCCTTACTTATTGATAAGCCAGGTTCTGTTCCCATGCTTGGGAAATGTTCTTCTATTACTTCTTCAAATTTTCTTTTTATGTCATTTGTGTAGAATCCTGCTTTTTCATTGGCACTTATAAATCTTATAATTTTTTTGCATCATCTTTCAGCTGTTCCTTGTCCTTTACTATTTTTAGGAGATTTTTTCTTTTGTGATTATTAGCTTTAATCTTGTGTTCGAGGCCTGAAAATCTATCTTCAGTTATGTTCAAGCAATTTTGCCAGATTCCAATGACGTTCTTAATTTTCTAGGTATAACTGATCTGTTCCCTGTATTCAATTTTCCTATATTGTTCACTCAAGGTTTCCATCATTTTCCTATGCTTCTTTACTTTTTATATATGTCTACTCTAAATATGCTGAGCAATGTCTTCATCATGATTTTTATTTCACTTTTTTTGTAGAGAGAGATTATTTCTGAGTTAATTTCTTCTATACCCTCAAAGATTTGTTCCTTTACTTCAGTTTCTATCATTTCAGAAATGTCAGGTGTGTGTCTTCATTTTTCTCCTATATTGATGTCTCGTTCTGGATGAGCTAGAGTTCTGAGATTGCATTTTGCTTCTGTGTCTTGTCATATTCTATTTCAAATTTTTTTATTTTGTTTTCAGTACTGATTCTTGTGATTTAGTGTAATATGTGGCTATACCACTAATATCAAGGCCACCCTAAGAAAAGTCTGTTCCTCAAGGATGTCATCTGTGTGTAAGAGTTTCTTGGTTTGTGCCTATCCTAAGATCATACATTCCCAATTAATTAAGAGTAAGATGTTGTTATGTGCTTGGCTCATTCATTGCCCAGAGCTTCCTTCCTTCATTAGGCTGTGGTGAGGTTATTGCCCCAGAGCTTTCCAGTATTGTTACAGCAGGATAAACAACTGATCACAACAGACGTGACATCCTAGCTAAAGTAATATAACTGGTGTCCTAGTTACTTTTTACTCATTGCTGAGACAAATACCCGACACTCAAAATGAAGGAAGGAAAGGCTTTTTTAGTTCACAGTTCCTGGAGGTTTCAGTCCATATTTGGCTGGCTCCAAGGCTGAGTGGCACATGGCAGAGAGCAGCAGTTCATGGTGGCAGAACAGCAACAATGTGGTGACAGAGGCAATGGAACAACCAGGGGAGCAGAGAGTAACAGCGTTAGTCTGTCTCTCTGTCTCCCTTTACATTACATCAGGCTCTCTGCCTTAGCCTATCCACCTCAGGCCACACCTATAATTCCCAGCAGTACTCAGACTCATAATCTCATCAGTACTACATCATATAATCCCAGTACCGCATGGGTCAAGTCTCAAACTCTAGAATTCCCCTCCCCGTGATTGCATGAGGCTTTGGGGGAACAACTAGACATAAACCATAACAACTGGCAATAACAATAGCATCGAGCATAGTTTTGATACTGAAAAAATGCGCTAAGTATTAATTTTTCACCTTACAACACAGAAGCAAAATGCATAGCTATAGAAGAAAACCGATCATAAATTTGGAACTTGTGTACAAAGCATTTCCCCTTGGTAGAGTAGTTTCACCTTCTGGCAGGGAAAATTTAGAAGAGAAATCCCCTAGCAGTTTAGAAGGGAGAAAATAAAATAAAATTTAAGATTAAGAAAAATAAAGTAAAATAATAAAAACAAAATTAAATTCTTTAAAAACAGATGGGCTCCATCCACCTGCTTCTACTCTATGTGTCTTTGTCCCTAAACCAATATAATACTGGTTCACCTAACCTATCATCTGTTGACTTGTATTTTCAGTTTTTTCCACCCTACTATTCTTGGTTGTCCTTCACATGCTCCCTTTGCGGGGGCTGCTACTGTATCATTGGTGTTCTCTCTGTAGCCTGATCCCATTGATGTAGGGGGAGGGGCCAGTCACCTGTATTCCTCTAGTTGGGCTAGTTGCCAAGAACTGGATTCTTCCCATGCTGGTGGTTAGGCCCCAAGATAATCACTGTAATTTAATTATTTTATGTTTAAATATTTTACAGGGTTTAATAGTGCTTCAAGTTAGAGCACCATTTTATGAATGGTTGAAGTAGAAGTTAATGTCAGTCAGATAAATAGAATGCATAAAACAGCAACCTTGATGTCTATTTTGCAGGGGCTTGCTTGCTAACAAATAAGTAATACTCATCATGATGCCTCACATATTGGTTGTCTGCAGATGATAACTTGACTATATTCATTTTTCTGTGGGTGGTCTTATCTCTTTTGTCTGAGTATAAGTTATGGAAAATTGTGCTGCTCTATGTATGGGCATCTGTCTATTCCTGGCAATAGTGGTTTCCATTCCTGTGGAAATACTACCACAAGTGGGTTGGTGGACAGAAAGGGCTTGGTCTTCCTATTTTTGGGGTGATCTGAACACTGTAATCCATTCTAGAGCTGTGCCACCTGTGTTGTTAGTCCAGTTTTAGGATACACCTACCTACTTGGGTTCTGCATTATTAGTGATGATTTCATTTTTGTGTCTCAAATGACCCTGGCCCTGGAACCTTTTCTTCATGCATTTATTTTCCATTTCTCTTTGTGCACTGAGATGCAGTGATTCATGTGAGTCACTTGTAACCTTCTAATTCTGTTGCTACTAGAAAACAGAAGATACAGACATTGATTCACATCCAAGTCCTGCCATTTACTACAAGCTGCTGTAGGCTTACATAAGTCTTATTTTTCCTCCTCTACAATTTGGGAATAACTGTGGCCTTTCCTGTAAATAAGTTAGTGCATATGAAATGCTTGTCATGTTCTCAGTAGAAACTTAACAAATGGAAAAAAAACATTATTCAATAAATCTTTAGTGTGATTATTTTGTTTTTGTACTTTTCTACAGATGAAATGTTCTAAATGACAGGATATATCCAGATTCACTCAGGTCCACCAGAAAATGCCTTATTTTCCATACTTCCTTACACTCTACCTATTGTACTTCTTACAAACATTTAAGGGCTAGCCAACTAGCTCAGCAGACTAAAGCACCAGCCATCAGATACAGAAGCCGGAGAGTTCAATCCCCAGGCCTGCCATGCTGGCCCTTTTTCTGCGGCTCACTGAGACTGACACTGAGCATGATACCTGTAACCCTAGCTCTTGGGAGGCTGTAAACAGGCTGGTCACTATGAGTCAGATCTAGTCGTGAGACCCTGAAAATCCTATAGACCCTTCGCTAAAATGAAAAAAAAAAAATTAACATTCTATTGATAGCACCTCCCATTCTGAATTCTATAGTAAATTGTAAAGAAAACTAAACAGGTTCTTTCCTGTGTGTCTCCATGAAGTTCAGAAGCGAAAAAGAGGAAAAAGAAAGAAAATATAATTGATATTTTGATATTTTCTGTTATCAAGGATGGGAGTGAGGAAATAATTGCTGCAAAATAAGGGTTTTTTTTTTTTTTTAACTTTGTAGGGTTTATCTGATTTCTTATTTTTAAAAGAGAATAAAAATAATTTCAAAACTTAGAAATGATAGACAATTTCACTAAAGAAGAGCATAGGAATTCAACAATGGTTGTTATGGTGCATATTATTGTCTTCAAATTAGTTGTTCAGATTATCAAATATAAGCATAGAAAATTGATCAAAAAATTAAAACAAAAAAAGTAATTTAAGCAATAGTCATTCCTTTCAATTGACCAGTAGGAATCAGCATCACAATTATCAAAACTATCCTGTGTATATACATACACTTTTTTCCCTTCTTTCTTTCTTTGTTTTCTCCTTTTCCTCATCCATTTGTTCCTACCTTTGAGCTATTTCTCCTTCTTGCACAGTATCTCTTGGACTTTTCAGACTTTGTCCTTTGAGCATCTTACACCACGGAGACAACACAATGTTTACACATGAAGGTCTGGTTAATTTTGTTTATGAATGTGGTCTCCAGTTGCATTCATTTATCTGTAAAGGCTATGAGTTTATCATCTTTATAAGTGAGTAAGACTCTAGTGTATAAACATTTCACATCGTTTTTAGCTATTCCTCAGTTTCTTTTAACATGCCATTTGTGTTTAATGACTAATATATGTGATATAAATATTTATAAAATAATACTATACAATTAGCAATAAAACATTTATGATAATATACACAGAAATTTGTGGATATTTTTCTTCTCCTTTGAGCAGATTTTTTCTGAGTACCTTCAGAATAAGAAAGGTTCATCTTTTGTCAGACAAACATATGTTTATTACCACCCAGAGTACAAGGAAAGAGACACAGTATGCTATACTAGACACTTGCAATTAACTTGTTTGATGCTTATGATAAATCATGACAAACATACAATTAACCAATGAGGTAAAAGAGGCTTCGTGACATCATATAACTTGTCCAAGGTCAGGCAGATGTTAAGAAGCAGAGCAGAGATTTGAACTCACGACTCTGAAGTCAATGCTCTTTTCAGCAGACCTCCCAGGATACTGATAAGACTGCCAACACTTCCTCAGCTGTCTCCGTCTAGTCAGAGAGTCTGGAGACAAGACTTTAATTTTTGTTTGACCACTGAGTAATTTAGGCCAGTTTACCCTCCTCAAGGTCTTACTTACTCCACTCAAAGTATAACTGTACTTTGCATAGAAATCAGAAAGAATGAAGTCATGTTTGTAAAGTTCTGTGTAAAGACTAAACGTACTTTTATCTCTAAAACATTTTTTAAATGAGAGAGACAAAAAAAAATTGCACTCAAAAAGGAATTCTAAGCCCAAAATTAAGACCAGATTTCAGTGTTTCATTTCTTTGCTAACCAGACATTAAATGATATCTTTCCAAACAGCATAGACAATGTTTTATTGAAGCCTAGAAAATAAATGTCAGTACTGTGGTGGTTTCTGAGGATTTAAAAGTGTTAGTCCTGAACAAATATGTCTGGGTGGAATGATAATATGACCCAGGCCAATAAATATTCATCAAAAATCCTCGCATAGAAATCATGTGGGAATAAGAGTGAATTGGTTCAGAAAAAAGAATGTAACCTGATGCTCAGATTGGGCTATGTTGGAACTTGAACCTGAGGTTTGCCTCGCTGCCTGTGACGTAGCTACTCACTACTGTCTGGGAAGTCAGAGTCAGGAAGAAAATCCACATGATTCTACAGGAACAGAAAGGCACTCTGCTTCTACAATGTCCTTCATTTTACTTCATCATCATGATAAACTGGAGACCAGCTGAAAGCCTATAGGTGCCACAATTATATTTATTTCATTCTATAGTCCCACCAATACAAAATATATCAAGAAACTTTAATTAATCCATATAGTTTCCTACTAATATGAGGCAGAGCCAACCCATCACTAGATGTGTTGTTTTAAAGATGACCAACACTGGTACACTAAGCTTGAAACTTCAGATTTATAAGCAGTGGCCCAAAATCCATCCCTCTCTTAGCAAGGACACCTGCAGTGTGTACTCAGTTCTTGCTGTGATAGTTAATTAATTTTGTGTCAACTTGACTAGACAGACATTTGATCAAATAGTGTTCTAGGAAGGTATTTTTAGATGGGATTAACATTTAAATTAGTAGGCTGAATAAAGCCAGTTGGCCTCCACAATATAGGAAAGCCTCCCCAAATCAGCTGAAGACCTTGGTAAACAAACTCTGTCATTACTAGAGAATGGAGAATTCTTCCTGAGGACTAAATTGTATCTCTTTCCTGAGTCTTCTGCCTGACAGGCTTCTGTGTATACACACACACAGCATATGAGCTAATTCCTAAAGGTAAAGTTTTCTCTCTCTCTCTTTCTCTCTCTCTCTCTCATATTTATATAATATTATATATGTATTCCTGTATATTCATCTATGTATATTCCTCTATATATTATGTTCTCTCTATATTATATCCTATATAGATACATACACACACATACATACCTCTATGTCCTGCAAATACAAGTGGTCCCAAATCTATGATAATTTTATTTATAATTTTTGTATGTACAGTGCAAAAGTGACATTTGTTCACTAGACACTGTATTTTAGGTTTTTTTGTTTTTTATTTAATTTTATTTTTTGTTTAAATTTAACAATGATTATATTACATATCTTCATCATCAGATCGGTTTAGATTAATAGATATAGGTATATAAGATTGATCAAACAATTAAACATTAACACATTCTATCAACATTACTTTTTTTTTTTCTTTTCCCCTTTCTTTTTTTAAAAGTTGACATATTGCATATTGTCCTCACAATAGTTCTACAGAGTACAGTGTGTGGGCATGACCCACCTCCCTATTGATGTTGCTAAGAAGAAAAAAAAAAAGAAAGGAAAAGAAAATTCTTCTCTTTGGACTAAGAGGAAGCAGATGCAAACACAGTCAAATGTTCTGCAATTGCAGTGGGCCACCAGTGAAGCTTGTAATGTTGGAGCCTATTGAATGTAAGCCTCCTAAAGCTCATCTCACCAATCTAGCTCTGCGTTTCATGCATTGTAATTAAGCTTTTTTTTTTTTTTTTTCCTTGCTGGGTGATCAAGGGTAAGTTGAAGCAAGACCTGTATAA
>PVJA010049422.1:0-13752 GCA_004027025.1 Myocastor coypus
GGTTCAAACTCATGACCTTGCACTTGCCAGGCAGGCACTTGTGCCTTGGAGCTATCTCCCCAGCCCCCTATTTGTTCATTTTTATGGCCAGCTCATCCTGCCCTGAGGGCAGGGCTGGCACAGCATGTGGTGCCGGGGATCGAACTGTGGTCCCTGCAGCCACCCAAGCTTTCCCAAGCAGGTGCTTTAGACCACTGAGCCATCCTGCTGGGCCCTATTTATCCATTTTTTAATCAATAGGGCTGAGCCTTGTGCATAGTAGGTAATTACCATAGAGCTATATCCTAGCCCTTATACATTCCTTTTAAAGGAATTACTGGGCCTTGTGCTATGGTTTATAGGGTAAACGAAGATGGAGAAAAACCTAACCCCAGCCTTCGGGAAGTTATAGTCAAGTAATGACTTGACAGCTGTGGTGAGTAAGTGCCGTGGAAGAGAATGATGATGCTGAGGAGGTGGAGGAATAAAGTGAAGAGGACAAGAAAAGGGGGAGGTGGAGGAGAAAGAGGGAGAGAGTGTTTCCTTACAAGCACTTTTGCCCTTTATGTAATCCTTGTAAGACTCCTACTGCAAAGGCAGAGGCTATGTTTTTATTATCTTGTGTTATACCAGGAAGTGGAGATGCAGAGGTCCAGAGACTTGTATGTGATGAGTGAAGTAGCAGGGGCTGAGAACCAAGGGCGGCTGATGGGTGCCACGCCCCTTCTTTTCTGAGAGGGCCAGAGGCCGGACCCTGAGTACACAAGGCAGTAGGCACAGGGAGACAGATGAGACTGTGCTCAGTGCCTTACTGATGCCGTGTTCAAGGCACAAAGTGGAAGTGAATAACAGTGATAGCTCATGTTGTTGCGTTGGAGCCCAAAGCCCTAAGCATATTTTCTGTTTTCCTTCATAGAAACTCAAGGAAAGGAAGCTCAGGCCTTGGTTTCCAATCCATGATAAGGTCCATGCAGCCATGCTTGATAAAGGCAATTGAGCTTCTTAATTCTAACCCGACTTTGAACTTTTTCAAGTCGATAATGCAGGAGATGAGCATTAGTTAGTTCTTTTATAAAGTACCTACACTGAAAGCACTGCATGACTTACAGCTAGAGATGTGCCACAGTGTGGTAGTTCTTCATCTCCCAATTCTATAAAATCTATTTACTGTACAACACACATTTGTGCACTAACAGCTCCCCAAACACTTGTTTTTTTAGAGAATCCAAGGATTAAAGTCTCCCCTCATATGGCCTCACACAACAAGCTCTAATCTGTCCTCCCTGGGGGCAAGGTAACATCATGTCCCATCATGTCAATAACTCATGCAGTAAATGGACCCCAAACTGCCTTGGCACAATAGGAAGTAGGCTTGGTAGTTATGCAAGACATCTGTGCTGTCAAACAGAAATGTTAGTTTATTTTAAGTCATCCATTGATTCTTTGTATATGCGCTGGCATAGCATGGAGCCTGTGGTTTCTTCGTCTACTTGTGGTTTCCTACTGACAGCTCTGGGGTTTGACAGCAAGGCCAGAAATAAGTTCATGAAATTCATAAATAGAAGTCTGCACAAGAGCAGTACTGCTTCTAAGTTAACTTGGTCAAAAGCTGCACAAAGGATCATTTTCTGTCCTCAGTGTGCTAATCCCTCACTGCACAATATGACATGTGAAAGAAATACTCAAGAGTTTATCTTCCTCAACATATTTATGTCTGCTAAACCCATCTTTTTGGGGGGGTTGGTATTTTGGGTTTTGGGTTAGGGAGGTTGCAAAATCTGCAGTCCAGGGCTGGCCAGATAGCTCAGTGGACTAAAGCGTGTGCTTAGGAGAGCACAGTGACTGGGCTTCGATCCCTGGCAAGCCTTGCTGGCCCTGCCCTCAAGGCATTGAGATGGTGATTGAGGCTGGGTAAGATAGTATGTGCCTGTAATCCCGGCACTTAGAAGGCTGAAAACAAGAGGATCACTACAAGTCTTATCTACTTAGTGAGACCCTGTAGACCCTGCCCTAAATACAAAAAAAAAAAAAAAAAAAAAAAAAAAACTCCAGTAATTTCTTTTTTTTTTTTCTTTAGTTTGGGGATGGCTAAGCAAGGTTTTCTTAGGAGTGACTGTGTTCCCCCTCCTCACCCCTGAATTAGGTACTTAATCCAGGGCCTTTGCATTGAACTATATTGCCAGCCCTTTGTTGGTTTGTTTGTTTGAGGGTCTTTCTAAGTCACTGAGTTGCCTGAGTTAGACTCATCCTGCTTCAGGAAGTTTTTGCCCAGAGTGCTGGTATTATAGGCTTATAGCACCATACCCAGTTTCTTTTTTACTTTTTTTTTTAATGCCCAGTTTCAATATGCTTCCCACTCCCAATTTTTTTTTTTATTATAACATGTGATAATTGCATTGGTTTGGGGGAATTGACACAGCATATAGCATATCTTGATCATTTCACTCCCCCACCCATCCACTTCCCTATCACCAGCATACATTTTTTTTTTTTTTTTTTTAAGCGTGCTCTAGGGTCTGTCTTAGACTCCAGGATCTATCTGGTCCTGGTCCCCTGAGTAGTGGTAGAAAGTGATAATCACATTTCTTCTTTCTAGGCTTTCCTACCAAGAGTCTGGCCTTGGCTTCTCCTCCTGATTTCCCATCCCATCTTCATCATTTGTCTTTCTCTATACTTGGGTTTCAGAATATGTTTTACTCTTCTACAACACCCCTTTTTTATTCATATTTTATTCTGCTATGAACATATTTTTGGGGGTGAGAGATATAGCTCAGGGGCACAGCACCGCCTGGCAAGCACAAGGTTCTGAGTTTGATTCCCCATACCAAAACAAACAAAACCCCAGCTTTTATCAAATTATCCCACAATTGGAGACTAGCCACTGCTTGTATTCTGTCATACTAGATCTAAACCTATCTTTCACTCCTCATCATCACCTCCAGCCCATGCTCCCTCGCTCCCAGTCTAAGCCGACTGTATCATTAACACCAAAAAGTTCGTAACATCATACACATGGCATGCACACACAAGCTCTGCTCCTTTCCCTATCTCTACTTTATTGTTACTGCTTGCCCACTCCAGAACACTCCCTACCTTTGAGCTGCTCTATTGTAGCCTTCTCCCCACTTTCTGCAGTGCTAGGGATGGAACCCAAGGCCCTGTGCATGTGAGCAAGCATTTCACCACTGATCTACACCCCCATCCCATGTCACACCCATCTAACTCCAGACCTAGTCCCCTCCTACTTGTGCTGGGTCTACTCCCAAAATTTTATTTATTTATTTATTTATTTACTTACTTACTTACTTATATATATTATGACTGACTCAACCTGCCCTGGGGCTGGGGCTGGCACAGCATGTGGTGCCAGAGATCGAACCACAGTCCCTGCGGTTGCCTAAGCATTTGTGATGTGTACCGCCAATAAGACAGTGGTATATTGTGTCATTTTGTGAGCAGTCAACTATTGGTCGTCTAGTTCCTATGAGGTGATGAGCTTCCTGAAGCAGGAAGTGTGTCTTCTTGGACCATGTGGCCCTCACATTGTGGGCCTCAGGGGTGGACCCATAGGTTCTGCTTTCCCTTCCTCACAGCCACCCAAGATAGTTTAGGATCTTGAGCCTTTGCAGCCCTTCACATGGTACCCCGATATTCCTGATTCACAGACTTCACCAGGAAGCCAGGGCAAGGCAGGGTCATTGCTAGTCTGTGCCCCCTGTGATGGCTACTTTTGTGGAATTTCCCAGTTGGTGGTCACAATGGAGGTTGTCACAGTGAAACCTTTTTCTGTTTTCTTCTTTTAGTTTACTATTAAGCCACTGGATAAGAAAATTGATGTCTTCAAATTTAACTCCTCAAAGCTTCGAGTTAATAAGCTGGTAAGTTGAGATCCTGGGTTTTAAAGGATATCAGAGTGACATCTTTTTTTTTCTCTTATAGTTTTGAGTATTAAACCTAGGCCTTGTACACAATAGTCAAGTGCTCCACCACTAAGCTATACCCATTATCTGTCTGTACTGTGGACTGAACTGAGAGCCTTCAGACTGAACTATATTCCTAGCGCTTTTTACTTTTTTTAGTCTGAGAGTAGGTCTTGCTAAACCATTAAATTGCCTTGGTTGGGCTGTAGGTTGTGATCCTCCCATCTTAGCCTCCCAGAGTGCTGAGATTATAGCTGTGCCCAAGGCTGGCCTCAAATTTATCCTTCTGCCTCAGTCTCCCAGTTAGGTAGAATTATAGATGCACACCATGCCTAGCTTCAAAATGATGTATTGTAGGCCATAGAATGATAACTCTTGGTACACCATTTTCTTCAGCTTATACTATCCCCACCACCACCACCAGGGCTTGAGCTCAGGACCTTGTACTCCACTGAGCTATCTCCCCAGGCTTTCAGCTTAAACTATAGAATAAAACCTAAATTATTCCCACCATACTAGGAATTGAATCAAAAACCTCATGCATTTCAGGCAAATATTCTACTACTGAGTTACACCTGCAGCCCCAGTCCTCATTGTCATATTAATTTACATTGTTGTAATTGCTAATGAAATTGAATATTCTTTTTTTGTGTGTTCCTGGAATTAAACCCAGGGTCTCACACTAAGCTGTTACTAGGCCACTGCCACCTCTTCCTTCTCCTCTTCCTCCTCCCCCTGCTTTCCATCCTCTTCCTCCTTCTTCCCTTCTTCAGTAAATCTTGAGACTGTGCAAAGTACAGAATTGCCCACTGTAGCCTTTAACCTATGGTCCTCATTGCTCAGCCTCCTGAATGGCTAGGATTAAAGTTCTGAGCTGGGGCCAGGGAGATAGCTCAGCAGCAGTATCAGCTCCTGCCTGGCAAGCACAAGGTCCTGAGTTCAATTCCCAGTACCATATGCTGTGCTGACCCTGGACCCAGGTATAGTGGTACACACCAGTAATCCCAGCACTGGAGAGGCTGAGACAGGAGGATCACTAGAGTCTGAACTGCATAGCGAGACCCTATATAAAATAAACATAAAAATTAACGACAAAAAAAAAGGTCTGAGCAATTAGACCTGGCAATCTGAACATCTTTCTGTATATTTATTGGCCAGTTTTATTTACTGTTAGGTACTTGTTTCCTGTGTTCTGGCCATTACCTTCTTAGGTTTTTACTTTTTTTTTTTCTTCATTGATTGTGTTTTCCCAATATACAATTTGTTTCTCCTTTCATAATGTCATGATGGACTCTTTTTTTGCAGTACTGGGGATTGAACTTGGGACCCTGTGTTTGCCAAGCAAGTGCTTATTCTACTGAGTTATTTCCCTGGCCCCTATTTTTATTTTTTTTAAAGAATTATTTTATTTTATTTTATTTTTTTGTTTCAGAACTTTTGTTTGTTTATTCATTTATTTTTATGGCCGGCTCAGCCTGCCCTGAGGGCAGGGCTGGCGCAGCATGTGGTGCCAGGGATCGAACCGCGGTCCCTGAAGCCGCCCAAGCTTTCCTAAGCAGGTGCTTGAGACCACTGAGCCATCCTGCCAGGCCCTACCCTGACCCCTATCTTTATTTTTATTTTTTTTTAATTTAATTTTATTTATTTATTTATTTATTTTCTTGTTTCACAACCTTTATTTGTTTATTCACTCATTTTTATGGCCGGCTTAGCCCGCCCTGACGGCAGGGCTACTGCAGCATGTGGTGCCAGGGATTGAACCGGGGTCCCTGAAGCCGCCCAACCTTTCCCAAGCAGGCGCTTTAGACCACTGAGCCATCCCACCAGACCCCTGACCCCTATTTTTTTTTTTTTTTTTTTTTGTCTTTTTGAGGCAGGGTCTCACTATGCAGTTCTGGCTGGCCTTGGGCTCACTTTTGTAGCCCAGGCTGGTCTCGAACTCGAATCGATCCTCCTGCCTCAGCCTCCCAAGTGCTGGGATTACAGGCGTGCACCACCACGCCCGGCTCTGACCCCTATTTTTAAACTATTTTTTTTTTCAGTGGTACCAGGGATTGAACTCAGGACATTACGCTTGCCAGGCAAGCACTTATTCTACTGAGCTATCTTCCTGGCCCCTATTTTTAAACTTTTAATGTGAGCAAATATAGAATTTTTTAACCATTTGTACTTTTTGTGTCTTGTTATCTTTCCTTTTCCTGTGATTATAAAGATATTTTTCTATATTCTCTAATAAGAGTTTCAAGGGCTTCATCTTTGTATTTAATTCTGGAATCCATTTTTGTACATGGTGTAAGAGAGGGATCCAACTTACTTTTTTCTAGCCCAGGTTACTAATGAGCCTTCCTGTCCTCAACTGCAGAGCTACTTCTTGACTTAGGAGAGAGTGATGCATCTGGAAAACATGATAAAATGTCTCCTGTTCCTCTCTTCACAAATGAATTTTACTTCCCAGCTTATCTCCATTTTGCATGTCTCCAGAGCTTGGAACACAAGAGGCTGTCAGTAGGGCTTTGGTATTTTGCTCCCATTTGTTCCTCAGCTTTACTGCTACCCACATGAGCCCAAGATGCTATAGCATGGGTTGGACTGGGAGGCAGCAAAATGTGTCTGTGACTTTAACATTTCTCCTGCTTCTGTGGCCACAGATTCTCCAACTTTGTATTGGGAACCATGACCTGTTTATGAGGAGAAGGAAAGCGGATTCTTTGGAAGTTCAGCAGATGAAAACTCAGGCCAGGGAGGAGAAGGCTAGAAAGCAGGTAAGCAACACCTTGTTTAACTGCTGATATCCCTGCTTGTCAGTTGTGGCCTAGGAAGAAAGCGGGGTTGTGGGCCAGTAGAAGTCATTTCGCCATGACCATCTTGTTCTTATTTTATTCTGTTGGATATTTCCGAGCTGATATCTAGCTGGTGGGATGTTAGCTGCAAAAATGTGCAATAAATTCTAATAGCATACCTAAAAGAAACATCTCCAGTCCTTTGTACACTTTAATGAAGTTAAGTGTGATTAGCACAGGTTTGGAATGTGCTAGCCAAGTGTGCTTTCGTCTCTCCTTATACTTAGCTATCTTCCTTTTTGCATGCTTCCTTTACCCAGCCTTCTTTTCTAATTAGACGGTGATGGAATAGATGGCAGCATTTCAGTGCTCGCTGCTGGAATGCTAATTAGACTCAGGCCACACTCCTCACTGTGGGTCAGGCTGGGCACACACCACCTACTGTTGAACGTGCCAGGAGCACCTGTCAGCAGACTATAAAGCTACATCCTTGTTTTCTGCTTATAGACTTATTTTACTCCCAAAATCCACACACCTAATGTGGGCCTCACTGCTGAGAATATCAGTTGGGTTTTGAGGTGAACTGTTAGATAGAGTAGCAGCAGCCACAGTCGGCTGCCATCAAGACTTACAGGCTCAGAGATGTAATAATTAGTTTGTACACTGCTGTCTGATTTGGGTATCCAGAGAGGCTGACCTCCAGCCTTGGGATTTAGAATGCGATGCCCAGTTTGATTCAATCAGCCATCAGCTCTCCGTCTTTGTGCTGTCTGAGACAGTGGACCATTGATACATTTTTGGGGTACTTTGGGATGATGGGATTGGTTTAATTGGAAACAAAAATGCTAGTGAGCTAGAGTGGGGTCATAGTGGCAACTTCAAGAGGAGCTCCCTTTGATGTCTTTCTCAGTAAAACAAAGCTTGGATCTGAGAGATGTGAAATTGTCACCTAGCTTGCAGGCCTCTGGGGCTTGGCAAGAATAGCTGAATGCCCCCTAGCTGCCTATAGGGTAAATGACACAACCATGGTATGTGAGCAACTAGAGGTCAGCGCCTTCATGTCCCAGTAGCACAATGACCTTGGAGCTACATCTGCCAGTTAAGTATGGGATTGTTTTCTCACCCATCAAGTGGCACTAATGCCACCTCTTTGTCTCAGGTAAAAGACCTATAATGCCTGAAGCCTGGGTCATTCTTGTTGTAAGTGATAAACTGCTTTGCAGATTAAAAAAAAAAAAACTCTTTATTATTGGGGTGAGATCTCAGGAAGTATACTGGAGCTGAAGAGGGCTGCCTGGGGCTTTTTTCAAGAGGTGAATAATAAAGATGGAAATAATGTAATGGAAATTAGGAAACAAATTGTCCAAGCTTTTCATTGACCTGCAAGAAGAAAAGCAGAAATTTTATAGTATTTTATTGCTTGTCTGTGCATTATTCTTTAATGTTCTGGTCCTTTTCTTTTTTTGTTTTGGCTTCATATGTAGAAAAAGCAGCAGTCTTAGAAATCTACTAGCATTTGGGAGAAGATTAAAACAAAAAAGAAGTAATTAAATGTGCTTTCATTACTCAAGACAGAAAATATGCAGTGGTCACTTGTAGCCTGTGCTTTCTGAACTCAGTTAGTACCCTGGGATCACAGGGAATAGCGCTATCCTAGGAATGTTCCCCTTATTAAGCCCGGCAGGTGGCCCAATTAACACAGTGATCCAGAAGGCAAGGGAGACAGCAGGGACATGGCGGCATGGCTTTGTGCTGTTGCCTTAAGGATGGGGGCTGTGTTCCCTGCCTGGCTCCGGAGTTGCCTCTGCGTGGGGCCCTGTGAGGCTGTGCTAGGGCTGCTGCAGCTCTGCCCCACCCCCTGTGAAAAACTTGTGTGGGAGCCATTGGTGCATCACATGCGGTTCCATCTTTTCCATTGGGTTGAAGCAGAAGTGGAGCTATTGGGGGTGAGATCAGAGATGTGTGAAGGGTCTGTGTGGATTAGAAATGATGAGGCAGCTCATCTGACCGGATGAGAGAGCTGCCTGTGTGCTGCATCTCAGGGAGGAGGAACCTGCATTAAGATCTGCCAGCCACAGGGCAAAGCTATGTGGGGTTTCCTAAGCAAAAGGGGCATCACAAGGTCACTGTTGCCATCCAGCTCCTGTAGGAACGTTCCTTTCTGTCCAAGTGGATGCTGAACTTGGTGTTTCATTCTTCATTCATTTCCTACTTGAATTTTTCCCAAGGAGTACAGCTTCCCATTGTGAGACTGGGTTTGGACGGAGGGTCAGGGGCAACAAGAATGACCCAGGCGGCCAAAAGTAAAGGGAAGAGAAAGGCCCCCTAAGAAGAGACTCAGCAGACTGAGTTGGGGAGCGGGGGTCCTTAGGAGCACTGTGAGTCAGTGCATGCTTCTGTTCACCCACAGATGGAACGGCAGCGCCTCGCTCGAGAGAAGCAGATGCGGGAGGAGGCTGAGCGCACGCGAGATGAATTGGAGAGGAGGCTGCTGCAGATGAAAGAAGAAGCGACAATGGCCAATGAAGCACTGGTGATTTCTGTGGAGTCAGGGTCCCAGAATGTTATATGGGGACTTCTGTGAATGAGGAACATTTGCTTAGATATGCTTATTTCAGTTGGAGGCTAGGGCAGGTAGATCATGAGTTGAAGGCCAGCCTGGGCAGCTTCGTCAGACCCTGTTTCAAATAAAAAAGCAGTGGTAGGGGCTGGGGAGATAGCTCCGAGGCACAAGTGCCTGCTGGGCAAGTGCAAGGTCGTGAGTTCGAACCCTGGTCCCACAAAAAAAAAAAAAGCAGTGGTAGTGTAGCTCAGTGGTGAAGCACTCCTGCTTCAATCCCCAAGACCATACACAAAAACTTCCAGTGCTGGAGCGAGGGATGTAACTCAGTGATAGAGTGCTTGCCTTCTATGTGTGAGGCCTCAGGTTTGATCCCCAGCACCACAAAACATCCATGTTGACAAAAACAGATTTAGGCTGGCTGTATGTACAGCAGAACTCCACTTCAACCTTGGGGTTGCCTTTAAAACTGTTCCTTAGGCTGGGCGTGGTAGCACACGCCTATAATCCCAGCACTTAGGAGGCTGAGGCAGGAGGATCAATGCAAGTCCGAGACCAGCCTGGGCTACAAAAGTGAGCTCAAGGCCAGCCTGAACTGCATAGTCAGACCCTGTCTGAAAAAGACAAAAAATAAATAAAACTGTTTCTCAGCATCAAGATGGGTGACACCTGGGGCTGGTTATCTGGGGCTTTTCTTTTCATTGAAGGTTGGTTTGCAGTGTCCCTGGCCTCTGCCTGCTAGATGCCAGTAGCATCACCTCACCTCTGTGACATTCAGAATGTTGCCAGCCATTGCCACAGGTCTCCAGGGGTGGCAAACCCTCCTCTGGTTTTGAACCATTGATTTAAAGAGAAGGCAGAGTTTATGTTGTTTTTCTGCCTCATAAAACATAAGCCTTAGCTAAAATGAGTACCCAAAGAGTGCTCTTTTGTAGTCCCTATGGGTAGAGCCTCAAGGATCCTTGTAAATAGATGTGGCTTGTCACTATAGTTTCTTCACCGATTTCTGTTACCAGAGGTTCCCTGAAATGAGTTAATGACAAGGCCAAGGAGTCTGAGGCCACTGCTTGCTGACCTGCTTGTCTGTGTACAGATGTGGGTGGGAGATGGGCACCAATAAGAGAGGGCATGCTTCCCTCCAGATGCGGTCAGAGGAGACGGCCGACCTGTTGGCGGAAAAGGCCCAGATCACCGAGGAGGAAGCCAAGCTCCTGGCTCAGAAGGCTGCAGAGGCTGAGCAGGAGATGCAGCGCATTAAGGCCACAGCCATTCGGACAGAGGAGGAAAAGCGCCTGATGGAGCAGAAGGTGTTGGAAGCTGAGGTGCTGGCACTGAAGATGGCTGAGGAGTCGGAGAGAAGGTGAAGGAGTGGTTTGGGCATGGAAAGCCTACCCTGTCCTGAAGCAGAGCTCAACACAGCCATCCTCAAGCTGCTTCCCATCATATGGGTAGAAAGGCTCCAGGCCCTTGTGACTGGAACTATTAGAAGAACAGAGAGCAGTTGTCTGGCTTCTGTGCTAAGACCCCATTCCTCCCATAGCCACATTCACAGCAAAGCTATTAAGTGTGTCCACAGATTGCTTTCAGCTAAGGAAATAGCTAAAGAGATCTTTTACATTGAAAAAAGGATGCAGTTCTTTTCCCTTTTTTTATTTAGAGGGGATGTGAGAAAACAGCAATTATTTAGGTATAACGAAAATTAGGTGCCTGTAACCTTCTTGGCAGATGGGGAAAGAAAGCTGCAGCCCTCTTTGTGATGAGGATGCCCTAGCTCATGACCAGGTTGAAGTATGGAACTGTTGTCTGTACTTTTCAGACTATTCTAGGCTCTGGGTTGTTCTGGTCCTGCAGTCTTCAGATAAACACTGGCACATTCCCCACAGCATCTGGTTCTATTGATTTAGAACACTTGAATTTGGCTTGTAGCAACTAAGGTGATTCACTATAGTTTCCTCACCATTCTGTGCTTGTCGTTCTGAGAATATGGTTTCCTTGATGCCTGTCCTGTCCAGGCCCCTTTCTCTGTGGGTCATGTCCTCTGTGAAGGATGAATATCTGGCCAGGTGCCTGTGTGCTAGGCCTTACATGCTGCTCCAAGTCCGTGTCCTCTAGGGCAAGGGTCTGATTTGCCCTCAATGATCAGATTTGTCTTTCTGCCCAAGGAAAGTGGGCTCTTTGTCTGAGGGTGTTTTACTTGGGAGTTATAAAGAAACAGTACCTTTTATGTTCTGGCCTTTGTGGTCCAGGGTAAGAACGTTGACCACCAGCACTTTCCTTTGCCCAGCTCACTTTTATCTAGAAACAAACAGGAGAGCATTATTTCCCTACCACCACTGTCACCTATTACAGAGGCTTTGTGCTTTTTGAAACAGCAACTTGGCATGTTGCTCAGGCTGGTCCCAAGTTTTGGGGGTCAAATGATCCTCCTCCTCAGCCTCCTGAGAAGCTGGGACTACAGGTGTGTACCACTGTGCACTGAAGCTTGCATAGTTCCTTGTTTGGCTCTGCTCCATGAATTTCCCTTGTCTTCCAGTCTAGATTTACCAATCAAAATAGAGTAATGCCTAGGAATATTGCTCTTGCTTTGGCAATTCTGGCTTTTCTATGAATTGCCCTGCCTCCACTGTTCTTGTCTGACTTGTCAGAAGACATCCTTGAGGTAAACCCAGTTTCCTCCTCTCTTGAGATGGGGTGGGAAGTGGGGATTGCCTCTTTTTATCCATCTTCTATGAAACTGAGAGCTCCTTTTTTGCAGGGCCAAGGAGGCAGATCAGCTGAAGCAGGACCTGCAGGAAGCCCGTGAAGCAGAGCGAAGAGCCAAGCAGAAGCTCCTAGAAATTGCCACCAAGCCCACATACCCGGTGAGCCTGGGCAGGGGCTGCCAACCTACTGCTACTTTAAACCTGGTAACTAACTTCCTGTTGCTCTCAGCCCTTGGAGCAAGGCCTTTTCTAGCTCCTGGATATTTTCCTTATTCTTTTTAAAAATTATTTGTTTGTTTGTTTGTTTGTTTCTTGTTTCAGAACTTTTGTTTGTTTATTTATTTATTTTTATGGCCGGCTCAGCCTGCCCTGAGGGCAGGGCTGGCACAACATGTGTTGCCCGGGATCGAACCACAGTCCCTGCAGCCTCCCAAGCTTTCCTAAGCAAGCGCTTTAGACCACTGAGCCATACTGCTGGGCCCCTATTTTCCTTATTCTAAGTAGAATAGTCTTAAAATATCCTCAAAAGAATTTGTTCTCTAGTTTCCTAATGCTTAGGAGAATATAATCTTCTACTATCAGTAGAAGTAGTATCAGATACTTCTACTGTCTACCATAATTATAGCTCTGGGAAGGGATTGACTATTTACCTCAAAGTGAATTATTGCTGTAGAAGAACCAGATTTCAACCTCAGTTTTGGGACAGGGAGACAGAATTATGATGAATGGGATTTCAAAATAAACAAAAACTGCTTCCTTTCCATCCACTCTGCAAATGTTTGGTCCACTTAATACCACACAGTTGAAAATGTATATCCAGGCAGGTGTGTACAGGTGCCTAGAACACAACCCAGCCTGGGGGCTGAAAAGGCTGAGTTGCTCCCTGAAGGGGAAGCAGGGATTGGCAAGGCAGGGAAGAGATGATAGGGTGTTCTAGTCAAGGGCACAAATGCACCCTACAGCACAGACACATGGATGTTCACACACATGGCACAGACAGACACTGCACATTCACACATGGCCCAGGCACACACACACTGCACTTCCATGCATGTGGCATATTCACACGGAACACAGGAGGGATAAGATACCCAGGGTATAAGCTGGAGAAATAACCAGGTTTGCTATGCTGTATATCGTGATTATCACTTACTGGGAAACAGCACCCCAAGTCAAATGTGTGGCTCTCAACAATCATTTATTAGTACCTTTCAGCATGGTGATGTGGTTGGGCTGATGTCCCCGCTTGGAGTCTCTCAGGTAGTCACAGGCAGGTGAGAACTGGAATGGAACCATCTGGGCTCCGCTGGATTCAATGCCTGAAACATATGTATACATTTAAAACCTATATTGGGGAGGCTGAGCGTGGTGGTGCACACCTATAATCCCAGCACTTGGGAGGCTGAGGCAGGAGGATCAGTGCGAGTCCGAGACCAGCCTGGGCTACAAAAGTGAGCGCAAGGCCAACCTGAACTACATAATGAGACCCTGTCTCAAAAAGACAAAGACTTGGGGCCCAGCAGGATGGCTCAGTGGTCTAAAGCGCCTGCTTAGGAAAGCTTAGGCGGCTTCAGGACCGCGGTTCGATCCCCGGCACCACATGCTATACCAGCCCTGCCCTTAGGGCAGGCTGAGCCGGCCATAAAAATAAACAAACAAAAGTTCTGAAACAAGCCGGGTGTGGTGGTGCATGCCTGTAATCCCAGCACTCGGGAGGCTGAGGCAGGAGGATCGGTGTGAGTTCGAGACCAGCCTGGGCTACAAAAGTGAGCTCAAGGCCAGCCTGAACTGCATAGTGAGACCCTGTCTCA
>PVJA010049423.1:0-13750 GCA_004027025.1 Myocastor coypus
CCTGTTGCTCCTGCTGCACACGACAGCTCATGGAGCAAGGAGAGGTCCACAGCCAGTGCTCACGCGGCCACTGGGTGGCAGCCACATCAGTGCCATCTCCCTGTGAATCCCACTGAAGGAGCAGAGAATGTGTGCTGAAGGGGAAGGTAGGAGTGAGAGCTTCACCTAGCTCTCTGGGCGATCAGCGTCACTTATGGAAGTGCTGTGCAATATTTCCTACCCAGGATTCACCATGGAATTCACATTTTAATTCTCAAGCATAATTTTAAGGATATTTGTATGTGTCAAATGCTTAATTAGACCTGGAAATGAATCAAGGCAGGGCAGGAGACTTGAATCCTCTTCCACTTAGTTTTATATGGTTTGGTTTTTACCTAGGAACTACAGAATGCCTTTGTAAGAAGATGCAACATAAAACAGATAAAAATAAAAATGCTAATCCCTACCAGACTGGAGTCAGAGCTGAACATCTCTGTGAGAATTGTGGACTTGGGCTGACTATGCCCACAAAACAGGCACAAAATCTGCTGCACAGCATTGTCTGATGGGATGAAGACCTTTAACGATTCTGGGTCTGGGAGTCCACCCAGAACTTATTTCTATACAGATGGCCCAGAGCTTCCGGAGCACTAGGTCCCCAGATCCTGGCCTCAGGGCATGACCTCTTCTGTCTGTCTCTCCCTGTTGCCTCTCAGTGGGCTTTGCCAGGATAGCACTGTAAGAGCAGTCCTGAAGTGAATCAGCAAATGGCTTGGAATGATAGCCAGTCAAGACTCCCAACAATGTGGAGCATTATTTGGGCTCAAGGATGCCAAATGTGCCAGGTGAACAGGGGGCTATGAGCTCAGCTGCCCATCACACTTCCTGAGGCCTAACAAAGCCTGGTGCCTACCAGGGGTGATGCTGAGCAATCATTCCATTCCACTAGTGTAAGTGAGCTTGATCCAGAGACTGGGGAGGCCCAGGCTACCTAATTATCTTAGCAGAATGGTGGGAAGAGGAGGAAAGAGGGAGCAAAGTAAGAGCACATCCCAAAGATCCCAGAGTCGGGAGCTTTAGAGTCCCATATTCAAAAGCATATTAAAAAGTGAATGTTCAGTCACATGGGATGCTGTATACCTGTACTCACACCTACTCAGGAGGCTGAGGCAGGAAGATCACCCTTTAGAAAGATCCTGTCAGAAACTAACAAATGAAAATTGTCCCTGTCACAGTGATGCTGCCAAGTGCACTGCCACCACCTCCTCGATCTCTCTGTTCTCCCCACACCCCATCATGCCTGCCTCCCTTCTCTTGCAGGTGCCTTCCACAGGCCGCTCCCATGGAGGAGAAACAATCACAGTTTGTCCACGATTCAGAGGCCACAATTTCATGCGCGTGTGCTGATGCACATAAGGTTTGAAACCTGCATATGGGACTGTGAAAAGAGCCATGCGACCTGCTCTTGAGAGCCAACTTTTTTTTTTTTTTTTTTAACACAGGTGAGGTAGCAGGCACCTGGCTGCATCTGGCTGAAAGAAACCAATAACCAACACTTCAGCCAAGCCCAGAGCTCAGGATTCAAGCAACCACATTGCTGCAGAATCTCGTGGACTCTCCAAAGACACAGCTCCATGCCCAAGAAGGTTGCCTCGTAGACAGGTCAGTGATTCAGGAGAGGAAGGGCAAAGGCAGCAACAGCAGCTGCCACTAGAGGGAGCCTTTGGCCGCACGAAGACGTCCCTGGTGTCTGAGCACTCCTGTGGAAGTCTGGGAGGTGAGATTGGCCTTGCTTTACAAGTGTTTTTTACTAGGCCGCTCAGCTAAGGCTGATCATTTTTGTCCATGCTTTTGTGTCTCTCTGTGCTTGTTCCTCTATGTGTCTGTTCCGTTGCCTGCCTTTTTCCTCTGTCCTCTGTTTAATTCTCACACATTTTTTTTCTTTTAACCTGCCTCTATCTCTCCAGAGGAAGTAAAGTCACTAAGAGCCCATGCCCAGTCACTCGTAGGACAGGGACTAGAGTCACAAGTGCCCTCCAGCGTCCCAGAAGGAGCAGCCAGGCAGAGGGGTAGAGAGGAGCTGGGCAATATGAAGTCCAAGTCCAGGAGCAGGAAGGAAGATGTGTGGACAGGGAACAGGAGACACACGAGAGCAAGGGCAACACTGGGAGACAGGCACGAGGCAGCAAGAGGGCAGAGCCAAGAAAATGGACCAACACGAGTGTCAGATAGAGAGAAAAAGTGTTGGAGGAAAAGAAAGGGGACAGGGACAAAAGCAGACAGACACAGGGACAAGCACAGGGAGAAGAAGCATAGATAATGACCAGACACGTAGCAGACAGACCAGACAGAGAACATGATGGAGAAAGAGAGAGAGGTCAGTGGGTGGAGGATCAGGAGAAAATGATACTGGGGGCAAAAGGAAAAGCAGGCAGAACAACACCCAGAGCTTCAGGAACTGGAAGAGAAAGGAACAACAACTGCCAGCCATAGGCACAGGTCAGGCAGAGACCAAAGCAGGTGGACAGACACAGCCAAGGCCAGCCTCACCTCATTCAGCAGGGACAGGGGCCTGGCCTCAGGGTAGTCCCAGCCAGTCTCACAGGGCTGTGTCTCGTTGAAGCGGTGGCTGAGGATGTCCTCCAGGCTGGCATTGGCAGGCGGTGGCCCGAACATGAGGCAGGACTCGGGCTGGCCTGCCGCATCCAGAGGGACGCTCAGGGCCAGCTGCTCAGCAGCACTCACGTTCAGAGTGTGGTTCTGGACCCAGGCCACCGAACAGTGGTGGGCCTCATCCAGAACCATGAAAACCTGGCCAAAGACAAAGAAGGAAAACAGGAAGCAGGGGACACTCACCAGGATCAATAACTGTACCTGGAAGCGACCGAATCCGCCTATTTCACCCAGAACTTGGCCAAACTGAGCCATGACCACTGGTCACCACGCCTCAGCCTGGGATATCCATGTAACTCTGCTTGGAGCTTTCTCTCTTGGGCTATGGTGACAGTCACATTAATGTTTAATCCAAGCTTGCCCAATTCTACTTGGCATAATCAAATCCCCAGCTATGGCCTGAGAAGGGAGAAGCATGCTGCAGAAAATCTGTTCTGTCTTGCAGCATCTGAGGGGGTGTCACTGAGAGACACAAGCATGGCAACAGGAAGCAGAGGCACCTACTGTAGCCGCACGCCCTAGCCAGTGCTGGCAGCTCACAGGGCAACAACCTGAACACTTCACGCCCGGAACCAGCACCTCCCGATACTAGAGAGCTCACATTCTGATCCTAGTTGTTGCATTCTGAGGGACACCGAAGTCTCCTCTGGGGATCAGCTGACACCAACAGCCCATCTCAGAAATGAGTACACAAACCACAAGGCTCAAACAAATGCCCTTTCTTTTCTGCACCAAATTATTAACAGAGAAATTGCAGAAGAGCCATGAGTTGCATTTTGATCTCTAATGAGGAAACATCGTCACGTTCCCAAGATAACAACAAACAAGCTCCTGTGTAGCTCAGCCTCCCTCGCCAGTCTCAGTGACAGCAGAACTCTAGAGAGTCCTCCCCGCCGCAGGTCCCACACGGGCACACACTTGCGCGTACACGTATCTACAGTACACCAGAGGAAAGGCTTTCTATTTTCTCACTTTTAAACCAGCTGAGTAGTAAAACAGGAGTGGACAGGACACAAGGGTCTGCAGGATAGTCTCCCAAGCAGCTTCCTGCACTGGCCAACGGCTGCTGAAGGCAGGGCCAGACTGGAGGGAGCCTGGGGGTGCCAGGGCCAAGCCCTCCATGCTGCAGGAAGACAGGAAGGACTTTGTCTCTGTGCCATCCCAGCTCCCTGCTCAGCATATCCACACTCCCCAGCTCTTTATTTTTCTTTTCCTTTGTTTATTCACCTTGAGAATTTTGGTCTCAGCACTGTCTCTACTAAATTGCTAAGGAAATGAATGCTGGGTCTTATCTTAAAAATTTTGGGTGTGCTTTTGATTTGTCCCTGCCCCAGTGTGAACCTCAGTTTCCTTGTGTCTGAAGGAAAACTTGAAGTGGAAAACCTCAGCGATTCTCTGTTTCTTGGAAATAGAAAGACAACAGTTAGTTGTTAGTTCTAATACAGAAGCAAAACATAAGCAAAGACCTTCCTGTCTCCACCTAAAACTATAATCCACAGATCTTGGGGTGGGACATTGTAGATCACTGGCCTTACTTTACCCAAACAGCGCCAACATTACAATTTTGTGGCTTCATCACCTCCCAACAGCTCATCCCAGAAGACCGAGACAGCTTCCCTCTGATGCTTTAAGTCTGTTCTGGAGGAACCATTGTTAGGAAAGCAAGGAAAAAGAACAGAGGTTCAAGCTTGGCAGAACAGGTTTATTTCAGAACTAACTTGAGAAGGATCCCTCCGGCAATGGGCCAAACCAGCTGCTGTCATCCAGGCTAGAAGGTCTTTTTCAGGGTCATAAGAATAAGTAGGGGCTGTGAAAGGAAAATGTCATAGTGGGACTTTCAAGGGGGAGAGTTCAACACAAACAAGTTGTGGCTTTCCACCAGGGACAGGTCTGAGAACACACAAGGAGCTGTGATTTGTTTGCCAAGAGCAGAGCTGAACAGTAATTGGAAATGATGGATTGTAGCTACGGTCACTGGACTTTGGTTACTTGTCAGGTGCAGGGCTGAGTAATGATGGGAGTTGTAGCTATGGTTCCTGGGCCTTATCAACCCTTGCTTATACATTCCTAGGAGGTACACAAGCACAGTTTCAGGGAGAAGTTTAACGTGACCTCTGTTCTGCTCAGAATGGCGATAGTTGGACCTCTTCACTCTACTCTATGGCTGGGTAAGAAAAAAGGGGAACACATTTTTCCCTTAGCTACTTCTTGATGATTAAGAATGATGGTGGTTAAGGTTTCATCTGGACTGAAGAAAGGGGATCTGTTGATGTGATCTTTAGGAACTGCTGGTTGGTGAGAAATTACTGAATCAGCTTAATTAAACATAACAATAGTAAACATGTAATAACAGGAAAACAGGCACCATAAAGAAAAGAATTCAAGACACGACAATGGACTTCCATGAATCCTGTGAACTCCTAGGGCCTCCTGGGTCATTCATTGTACTGCCTACATCTTGGTGTCTATTTCCCATAGAACTGCAGTTCCATAATCTTGCTTATGTGGGATAAAAGTACAACATGTTATATCAAGCATGGCACATGTACCCCCTTGGGCAGCTGTAAGGAGATGTAAAGCCATGTGACCTTGTAAAACTACTATTTTATGGACCATAAGTTTCATCCATTAATAAGGGCATAGCCTTATTGGTGACATTTAATGCATGGGCTACGTGTTGAGCTAAGACCTCTACATTCAAATTTACCTTAATGAAAGCTGTTCCCAGGAGAGCCACACCTAAGGCATGCACCCCTAGATAGAGAGGACATTTTACATGGTGTTATCAGTGGTAGACTGCTTGCCAACTTGAAGATTATTCTGGGAGAGAGGCCTGACTATAGTGAAGAGTATGAGGGTGTCCCTGTGTACATTGTCCTATACAGTTAGCGGGCAGATTCAGCCAGCCCTACTGGCCACAGACCCATAAAGCTCCCATGGAAACCTTATCTGTGGGAATTGTTCCACAATACAGAATAGTGGAATATGTAATATTAAGATACAGGTGTTCAAGTATCCGTCTTACCAAGCATTGAGGATCAGAATGCTCCTGGGCCCTTTGTGGTCACATGGTCAGACCACCCATTTCCAGCCTTTGAGGACAGCACAGCTTATTTTACTTGGTGCATTAAAACTTTCTGCAACACAGCAGTGTTCATCCCACTCAGGTTGTTGCATGTTTGGGAGAGACAAAGTTGTCCGATCTTCAGCTGTTGTTAGAACAAGACACCAGGAGAGACCTCTTTCTGCACTTGTGGGAGTTTCTACACACGCCCAAAAGTAGGAGATATCGTGAACCTGTTCTGAAGGGTGAGTGCATGAGGCCACAGGATTTGCCATCATTACCCCCACCAGACAACTCCCAGGAATGAACTAAACTTTCCTTACTTGTTTGAATTGACCATTCATTCTCATTGTTAGATCAGTGCAGCAGTCTTTAGATCTGAAAGAAATCTGTGTTACTGAGTAGAAGAAAATTAAATGAAAGTACAAATGGAAAAAAGCTCTGAGTAGGTGCAAATAAGTCACAAAAGGATCCTTAAGCTGGAGGTCACAAGGAATCTCTAGAAAATCACACTGAGGGGTGGAAAGGGCTAGTTCTTGTTCCAGAGTATTGAGACATGCTTTAAAGGAAGTTAGAAAGAGAGGATCACTCAGTCACTTGTTTATATTATTATTGGCCAGCATGAGATCTTGACTGTAGTGTGCCCTGTTGGGGTGCAGATGAGGGTGGGCTTTGACAGTTAGAGAGCAGAGAAGTGAACCTAGGGAGGAAAGTCCTTAATGTTAGCCAATACCAGAATTGTAAGGATTATTTGATGGGGTCCATCTCATTTAGGGCACAGGGGAGCTAATGACATCCTCATATAGACCAAATCATCTGGCATAAAAGAAAGCTTGGATCCATCACACAGCAGAGCTGATTGAAGGAAGTGAGGCTCAGCAGGTGACCACAAGGAGGTGCGATACAGGGGAACAGAACTCCCAGCCTGAAGGGTGTCTGAGATGAGTTTATGTTCTCTAAAATGGAAGAGTGAATTTTAGGAACAATGGAGGTTAAGAGCAGAATGTATTTAACAGGGAAAAGAAAGCTTCTATCTGAGAGAAGAACAGAAGGGGACCGGAGTGGGTTGGAATCTGTCTTTTATAGGGATTTAGGGATTTATAGAACAAAACCCTGCAATGAGGCAGGGCTAAGGTAGAAGAATATTTGGGTACTCATTAGGTGGGCATGAGGTGGGATAAAGCTATGGTCAACAATAATATTACAAGCACAATTGTTTATGTAAAGTTGATTACATCCAGGACCAAACGGGGAAGAACAAGTGGGCATGGTTAGAAAACCGGGGCTTATCCTGTAGGGGTTGGGTTAGTGACTCTTCTTGGCTTCCTTAAGGGGATAGAGACCTATTTAGAATATCAGTAATGGATGTTTATCCTTAGAGAGGCACGTATTTGTTTGGTCTTTTGTCTTGAGGTCTGGTCCACAGTGCGAATGTATGTATCTCACAGTTTTGAGGTACCTGAGGTAACTAGGCTTCCATTCTGGCTCCTTCCGAGGGCCTCCCCCTGTCTAACCACCTATAATATATATATTTGTTTTTTTATATTATGGCTGGCTCAGCCTGCCCCCCGGGATGGGGTTGGTGCAGCATGTGTTGCCGGGGATTGAACTGTGCTCCCTATGGTTGTCTACGCTTGTCTAAGCATGTGCTTTAGACTGCTGAGACATCTCGCCGGCCCCTATTTTTATTTTTTAAAGACAATACAAATTAAGACAGAAAAAATTAAAGTGATACAGAACTGTACTTAAGAAAGTAATATAAAATATTTCTATCTAACTCATCTGCCTATAGCAGTATGGGATGCATTTAATAAGAACTAGAGTAGAAGACTTAGAGGTGAGGAACTCTGGTGCATCGGGGAATTGGGATTAACCTCTGACGGTGAGGGTATTCTGCACATTAAATGAAAGGAGCTTGGCCTGGCAGGTTTACAGGGGAGAATGCTCAATTTGAGTCAGGTGTAGGAAGTGAATCCAATATTGTTGTGTTTGCGTTGTGAGCTTAGTAGTTCTAAAGAAGCCATTGGTCCTTTCTACTCTTTCTGATAACTGGGGATAATAGGCACTATGAATACAGCAGTTTATGTTGAGTGGTTTTTTCTGGGTGTTGAGAAATCTGAGGGGTAAATTCTGCTTTATTATCAGACAGAAATGAGGCTGGGAGCCCAAATCTTGGAATGATCTCAGTTAATTGAAAGAATGTTGGAGGACGAGAAACATAGCTCCGAGGGCTAAGCGCCTGTGTTGGCAAGTGCAAAGACCAAGGTTCAATCCCTGGTCCTGTATGCTGTGCCAGGTGGTGCATGCTTGTAATAGTTCTGGGGAGGCTGGAAACAGGAGGATCACTAGGAATCTGAGCTGCATAGCAAAACCCTGCAGCAAATGCATAAATGAAAAAAAAAAAAAAAAAGAAGAAGAACATTGCCACAGTGAAAGCCTCTTTACAGGTGAAGGGAAAGACTTCTAATTGTTCTATAAATACATCCACTAGAATAAAAAATAGTAAGTCCTTTTGATAGGGGCAGGGTTTTGAGGGGAGTCATGGGGAAAGGAGCCCAGATATTGTATTAAGGCAGAGTGTGGGATCTGAGTTCAAGAGGAAAAATAGAATGAAGAGCCCTGTGGCATAGGAGATCTTATAACACACTAGAATGTTAAACTGGAGGAGGTGATAGAAATCTATTTTTAAGCTTCAGGAATAAGGAGAACAGCAGCAGCCAAAACTTTGAGGCAAAGTGGTCAGCTCTGAGAGGTGGGGTCAAGCAGGTTAGAGAAATAGGATACAAGGAGAAGGGATCTCTTGTACGTTGTGCCAAGAATACTAATGCCTAAGGCCTTGTAGTGTGGATATAAAGATGGAAATGTTTGTTAGGGTGGGGAAGGTCTAAAGTTGGGGTCTTAGCTGGGATGCTGTTCAGCTTGTGGAGTGTGTACATTAATGAAGAATCAGGAGAGGTTTATTGAGTTTGCCCTTGGGGGTACAAAGTGGCTTTGCTATGATAGCAAGTTATGGATCCAGAGCCCAAAATAGCTTGCTAGTCCCAAAAAAGAAGAGAAGTTCCCATTTAGTCTTGGGGAAAGAAAGAGAGAAAAAATGGTTTTTCTGTCTTCTGGGATTTCTCGGTGGCAGAAGTGATATGGAGTCCTAAGTAAGTTATCAACAGGGAAACAAGTTTGAATTGAATTGAGCCTCATATTTAAAGACCTATAACCCTTTTCTCAAAGTAAGTTAGGGAGAACAGTCTCAATGTATGGCTGATCCTGACAATTGGGGGTTCCATGCCTTGGCTTAGTCATTGCCAACTTGGAGCTGGTTCTACATTATTTCTCCCCTGCATGGGACAGCATGAAGTCCAGCCAAACAACTAACTGGTTCTGGACAAGGCAAAAGTCTAGAATAGGACATTTAATAACCACAGAAAGAGTTTCATTATAGAATCTGAGAAAAGGTCTACCACAAAAGGATTAATCCGAAAGATCCACATGGCTGAATTGAAGATCCATATCAGAGACATTCAGAGAGCATCAACAAGAAACACAGAGGAGAGAGGATGAGATGGATGAGCAGTGAGTTTGAGAAGCCTAGCTTCCTCAGGACAAGGTGTCTGAAGCCTGGAGTTGGAGGCAGCAGGAAGAACATGAGTCTCTTACTGCCAGTGGTAATAAGTGGTGAGTTGCTACATTACATGCATCCCAGGACAGAACCACACAGTGTAAGCACGGCCCAGGAAGACACTGTGGGCAAGGGCTAGGAGTCTGAACTTCAGTCTCAGAGCAGTTCCCAGGCAGCTTCACAGTTTCAAGGTCCCAGAGTTAGTGAAAGAAAGGTAGTCATTGGAGACTAGTGATCACAGGCACAAGACCTGTGATGAGACATCAGATTCAGCCTGAGTTACACAGGGCTGGAGCCCCCATTGGCACTGTGTTTCCACTCCTAAAGGGAGACCCAAGGCAGGGGCACATGATATGTTACATCTCAACCTGCACTGATAGACACCACTGAAACTGTAGGGATCTGTCGGTCTCTTGGTAGTCCCAGGGAGAAAATGGAAAGAGGATTCAAATAATGAAGACTGGAGACAGTGGCTGAGGTCACATGGTGGACCATGCCTGAACAGGCCAAGGTCCCCTGAACAACAGGAGGGGCATTTATTTATACCTTTGCAAAATTGCCAGACACAAGGTTGCCTAGCAAGAAATAGCTCACAATGTCCAGCCAGAATGTGTTTCTGAAGATTGAGGTAGCTTGACTGCTTTAGGGACTGAGGCCTCATCCTGCCCTCCCACGTAGGATCAATTTCCAGCTTTAGCTTCAAGGATGCTAAGCCCCTGTATGACATTCTGACAGGAAAAGAAAATAAAGAGAAATGTTACGAACCACACAATTAAAATACTACAATTTTAAATTTCATTCTGTTTGTTTTTTTTACAATTTGAAATGAACTTAGTTGATGTTTTGGTGTCTCATTAGTAGCAATATGTTTTTCAATGTCTGTGAGAATCATTTTCCTTATAATAGAACAATATTCTTAAAAACGTTTAAAATTTCATCTTTACTTCTGTGAAATAGTTGCACCAATGAAAAGAAGGTAGTAATAGATGTTGAAGACAACAAAACAGTGGTCAGAATGAAAAAAAAAAGAGAGAGAGAGAGAGAAGTGTTAATTTGGACTTTAGAACAAACTGAATCCTTCCAATGGCCCCAGCTTTGGGCATCTCTGGTGTAACCTAGCCCTTTAACCTGTTTGTTGATGAATGAAGACATGTGATATCAGGAGTCCTGATCCAAACGGTTGGCTCATGGGAGACACCCATTGCATATTTGTCAAAGACTTTAGATTCTGTGGCCTTCCTGACTGAAAGCACTGACAGTAACTGTCCTTATGGTTAGGACAGCTGACAAATTGACCCCAGTACTAATCTGATAGTTCAAGTTCCACAAGCTGTTCTGGCATTACTAAATGGTCAGGAACATTATTGGCTTTCACATAGTTGTATTACTCAATATCAAGGACTGCTCTGTGAAAATCTCCAACTCACCTTCCAATTGACTAAGCCTCTGAATCCAGCTACCTTCTTGCACACTGAGCTTGACTTCCTAAATCACAACTGTCCAGCCTTGACTCAACCTTCTTGAAATCCAACCAGACTTAAAGATACAACACTTGTATGACACTGAATACACGCTGTTCAGGGACAGAAGTAGCTCAGTCAAGGATGGGAAATGTAGGCCTAAATATGCTATTATTACCACAGAGGAGGTACTCCTAGCTGGGCTTGTTCCTTACAATTGATCTGCTCAGCAAGCTGAATTATAGGCCTTAATACAAGCTCTATACTGGGCAAAGGGAAAGAAAGAGAACGTTTACACTGATTCAAGGTAACCAGCTTCAAAGGAGGCACATGGGCCCCAAATCCTGCTTTTAAGGCAAAGAGTGCATACTGTGGTGGCCATGACTGCAATCTGTCAGGTATTTCAGCTTCATTCTTGGCAGCAAATACTGAGATGCATCTTTTGGAAGGTTGTGACACTCATGATGGTCCTGTAGGTCTCTACCACTGTGCTCCATGGCTGTGTGCATTGGGATGGCAACCACAGTATTTCTCCATTATCTATAGAAATGCAAGCCAACCCTCCTCTCAGGTTACCAGCACACTATTCCATTGACCTGTCTAAAGTTCATGCCACAGGACTCAAGGCCTATTGCCTTTGGCTAAACAGGAAGAAGAATATTGCCAATAAAGCTTGGTGGGTGGTCAGGGTCTAGGAGCTGCATTTAAAAAATTAAAAATATAAAATATAAATCTAATTGCATTTTGAGCCCCCTTTTTGTTTTACCAATTGTTGTTTTAGGATCAAATAAATGTTCTCTATTAGTGCTTGACCTTTAGGGTTATAGGAGTAAATCTTCTAATGGTAGCAGGTCTATTATCTACTTCTATGGTCTTAGGACTACAAAGATCAATAAATGTATTATTTTACATGATGGCTCTTTTGGTCCTCTGTAACCAGGGAAACAGTGTTGTAGCAGGGGAAATAACTATAACTATTAAAATTTTATCTGGACATTAAGTGCTTTGAAATAAATAGTACAGCTAGAAGACTGTTATTTTTATCAATTGTGATTGTTTTGGTAGCTGAATCTTTATGAATCTCTCTAGGCAGCAGTTATGTACTTTATAAAGAAAACTTGAGAGCAAAAGTCACATGTAATATTTTAGAATGACAATCATGATGACATTTTTGTAACACACTTAAATGTTTATCTTAGGATAGAACGGAGTGACGCATATAACATATATGTCAGGTAAGTTTTTAAAGGCTTTTATTTGACTTGTAATTTTATGTTGATTTGACATGTATCTCTTATAAGTAGCTGGAACACGAGAAAAATGCAAGTATCTGAGTCTAAAAGGAAAAGGTTAACATTATGAACAATCCTGACTTTGTATCTTAGAAGACCTATATATTCAGATGGTATGAATATACTCAATATACCGTTCAATTAACAACAAGAAATGTCATAGCTATATGGAAATCTTTGTCTCTTAATTTAACTTTGTACCAAGAGCATCTTTTAATGTAACTTTATTGCTTTACTCACAGGAAGCTTAGCCTTTTGATGATGACCAATGTAAATATATTACAACAACACATTTAGCAAAATTTATTAGGGTGTGTCTCTGATAAGGCAATGGAAACCATCAGGGTCTGCTTATTTTCTCAAACTAGTTTTCTAAAGACTGGAGTAAAACTTTTGTTTCTACCAATGTAATATATGTGCTCTGTATTTTGTCTTAAAAGTTTTGGTATCTTCTTGCCCTCTTCCTTCACTTACCCTCAAGTTCTGTCACCTTCACACTTTCTATCACCTACTGAGACCTTTTTATTCTTCTAACAATTGATCCACCCGGGAGATGAGAATGCTATGAGTTCAGGCCACATTGTGTGCCATACTCTACAGTAGGAGATTGAAGAGGATATCATAAAAGTGAAGTATATCCTTGCTCCTGGAGAAGCAGAACCAATATTTTCAAAATGACTATATTTTCAAAACCTGTATATACAGTCAATGCAGTTCCAATAAAAATACCAACATCGTATTTTGTAGATCTAGAGAAGGCAATCCTGAAGTTCATAAGCAACTGGGAGAGACCCCGAATAACGAAAGTAGTTTTGGGCAATGAGAAACTACCTTGACAGCGCTTAATTGATCAGACCCTCACCAACTCGGGGGCAATATCTAATTCATGCCTGCTGTACCAGCCTTTTGCATCTAAAAGGAAGAGCGAGGAGAGGCTGAGAGGTACTGGTGAGGCAAGAGATTAGGGCAGGATAGGGAGACCAGAGCATAGGGCCTGAGCTGTTAATTAAGTCAGGGCTGGGGCATGCACAGAACGACTTATAAGGTCTGGATCTGAGACCAGAACATAAAAGACCCGGATCACAGACTCACTGCCATGGCCCTCTTGTCCTGGCAATTGGCCATCCTGAGAGCAGGGCACCTCTCTTCAGAGTACTTCTTGAGCGCTCCTTTTTCTTTTATCTTTATTTTTGACTTTAATTACCGTGACTATTAGACTTTGAAGCTCTTGCAATTCCTGGACACTGCGGGACAGCAGTTCTGCAGAATCAAGCGCCAGAATGGAAACAAGGCAGCCAGGTCAGGAGCAGAGCTGAGCTAAGAGGCCAGCTACCAGGGTGGGACAGCACCCCCTGCTCCCCCTGCGCCCCCTGCGGGCTGTCAAGAGAAGACGGAGCCGGGGTGGGACGGGCACGGGCGGGCGGGCCTCGGAGAGCAGGCTGTCGGCTGGAGCTGGTGTGGTGCGGGGCTGCCCTGCCTCGGTCTCACGCGGCGATGGGCACCCCTGGGCGGAGACCCTGCCCGCGAGTGCGGGAGGCCCTGCAGCGCGTGGCGCCGGGCTGAAGTCGCAGCGGAGCACAGCTCAGCCTGGCGCCCCCACCGCGGGGGCCCATGTCTGCCTCCCTGCGGCTGGGTTTCAGCTCACGCTGTGGGTGTGTGGGGCTGCCGC
>PVJA010049424.1:0-13376 GCA_004027025.1 Myocastor coypus
AAAAAAAAAAAAAAAAAAAGCCATCTTCATGGCTGGACTTAGGGCACCTTGGCTCCCCAATAATATCTATATTATCACGGTGTGTTGCGCTGGGAGTGGTAGACTGAAATTAACTTAGTGGAATTCCAATAACATGGTTTTAGAATTGTAAGTTTAGACTTCTTAGGCCGAGATGAGAACCAGGAAGGGACTCTGACAACAGTGAGGAGTAAAGCTGCTTTCGCTGACTTGCCTACCAGGTCAGCTACCTGGCAGCTCCAGCCACACCTTGTGGTCTCAGGTCTGTGGCAGTGAGCTGCTTCTCCCATAGCAGAGAATTCGTTTTTCTTCTCTCTCAGTTCCACAGTGAATCTCTTGTGCCCTGGACTCCCTTTAACTTCTCTCTGGGCTGTTATTTCCAGATATTAAGTACTCTGTTCTGGAGAAACTGAGTAGCTGACATACAGCATTCCGCCATTTTGATCACCTCAATTGAAGACAAGAGGCCCCTGGTTGCCCACATGTTCAACTGACTCTATGTTTGTCTGTTTTCCTTGTTTGTCCCCACATGTCAGGGTGAAAAACTAGCAGTCTTTTCACACCTACAAGTGATGTTTGGGTGGGGAAAGACTGGAATTGGCTGGTTCTCCATGCCAGGACAGGGACCTGGAAGGAACTGGCATTAACCAGTTCACTGTACCCATCCTAAGCCATTGAAAAATTGTCTTCTGTGAAATGGGTCCCCCAGTTTCAAAAAGATTTGGGATGTTTGCAGTATAGATTCAAAGTAGAACTGCACAGCACCACAGATGAGCTTCAGAGAGAGGAAGACAAGGACAGTCCACAGTCCCAAAAGAATCCGTGCTAAAAGCACAGGCAGAAGATAGACCTCTCTCACCTGACCTGCAGTTACCAGAAGCCATGGCTTCCAGAGTCAAGGAGCGCACAGAAACGCTGCCACTGAGGGCATTTTTGGCCTGCTTTGGAGAGGTAGAATAACTCAAGCCAAAAAATGCTGTCAATCTTTGGCAAGGGCATTTGCTGGCAAGAAGCACCGCAGTACTGACGCCTGGGTAATCTGAATGTCAGGACCCACACTGTCTCCTGGCCCAGAAGTGGAAGAGAACACTGCACACGCATCTGCAAGTACTTAGCTTCCGCTTACAGACATCATGAGCCCCGTGGGGGGAAATGGTCTGTTTCTTTCCCAGAGACCAGCTATTGTGGAAATGGTTTTGGAAATGTTTCTAAAAGTTCCACAAACTAGGGGCCCGGCAGGATGGCTCAGTGGTCTAAAGCTCCTGCAGGTGGCTGCAGGGACCACGGTTCCATCCCCAGCACCACATGCTGTGCCAGCCCTGCCCTCAGGGCAGGCTGAGCCAGCCATAAAAATAAATAAACAGACAAACAAAAGTTCTGAAACAAGAAAAAAAATAAATAAAAATTTTTTAAAAGTTCCATAAACAGGAGCCAACTGGTGACTGCAAAATGTAAAGTTAGAGGTATAAGTGTAGTTAGAAAAGGGTAACCTAAAGAGTGCTTGTGATGGTGAGATCATGGTTGCAATACTGTACTACAGTTCTGCTACAGTGAGGTGAAAACTGGTTAATGATACAGAGCCTGCCTGTATTATTTCTTATGGCCTCAGGTGAATGAATCTGTAACAATCCCAAATTTTTAAGTATAATCATTTAAATCATTATCCAGCCAAATAGTTCAAAACCTCTACTCCTAGCTTAGTAATATGCATTTTAAATCTGTGCATTGATATCTACATAAGTAGGGGCTGGGGAGATAGCTCAGTAGAATAAGTCTTGCCTGGCAAGCGTAAAGGCCTGAGTTCAAACCCCACTTCCTCAAAAAGTAAAAATAAAATTTTCCCTTTAAGGGGCTGGGGAGATAGCTCCGTGGCACGAGTGCCTGCATGGCAAGTGCAAAGTTGTGAGTTTGAACCTCATTCCCGCAAAAAAAAAGTAATAATAATAATAATAATAATAATAATAATAATAATAATAATATCTACATAAGTATTTGAGAGATACAACCTAAGTACAGTAATATAAAGAAGATAAATTCTTTCAGCTACTGTTTTTACTACTGACTTCAGCTTCTCGTAAAAAAAAAAGAAAGAAAAGAAACTGAAAACTAAGAGGCAGAGCACTGACCAACCAAATACTGTGCTGCTGTATTTAGATCATTCTCTTATCGCTTCTCAGCCTTTTGGCTAAGATCAAGTGTAGATCATTCTCTTTCTATGACTCACTGACTATCTAAGTTAGGCCCTATTCAGGTAGATGCAATAAAGCACTAAGAGGAAGCAAAGTCTCTGCTTTCATAGTTTGACACCTAATGTAGCGACTTAGGGATAAATGAATATTGTGCACAACATAATGCAATACAAAAATGAGATGATAAGTTTATTTTTATTAGAACATGTTTATAGTACATAGTGATTACATTTATCCTGATACTTATAAATCACACATTCTAACTCATTTCTCCTTATCCCCCACCTGTCTCTCCTCCATCAAGAAGTTTTAGTTAATATAAAATCTTGATAGTTATATTCTTACACCCATAGGAAATGACCAGAAATCATTACTTGTAAATTATTCTTTAGTATGGCTTATCCTACTTATCAAATTCTGTCATTCAGAAGCTCACAGTGTGAGGCATTCAGACACCATGAATTCTCCATTTCTCTCCTTCTCTATTCTTCACGGCCTCTGAGTACTTTCACTGGAAGGTACCGGTGCATGCGCAGAGTGAATGGTGGGACTTAAATATCACTTTACACTACCTGTTTGCTCCTATATTAATAAGGGGAGGAGATTATTTAAAGGTATCACAAAAAGACTTTCTGTACATCAGACAGCTGAATCTCTATACAGTTTTAAATTTTATTAGTTAATGAATTTCAAGAATTTCTCTGGTGACTCCAGAACATCATTTGACATATCTTGATGTATTTTCTGCAGTGTTTGCTGAATAAACAAGCAGGACACTGATTTCAGTGTAAGCATCAAAAACCTGCATATTAACAAGATGCCATCTTCTCTCATGGGTCTCACCAAGCTGGAGGAGGAAGCAGTAGGTCTCAGGAGAGCTGCTCCATCATGAGAGGAGATGGAGATCATGGCAGGTGGTCTCTGAGGAAGTCAATATCTTTACAGTGAGCAAACTGTTGGATGTTAGACTTTTAGTCAGGTTTGGCAGTATTGGCTAAAAAATATTGTCACTGACAAATAACTGCTGGCATTTATTTCTAAAATTTAGATGTACTATTTAAATCTGGCCAAATAGCTCAGTGGATTAAAGCACATGCAAGCAGGCTCAGGGGTTCAATCCCTGGGGCCTGCTGTGCCAACTCAGCCCCAAGGCGCACTGAGACTGCAATTGAGACTGGGCATGGTGGCAGGCGCCTATGATCCCAGCTCTTGGGAGCCTTTAAACAAGTGGATCACTAAGAATTCGATCTAGTAGTGAGGCCCTGACTATCCTGCAGACCCTCCCCTGCAAATAAATAAATAAATTAATTAATTAATTAATTAATTAAATCCTTGAAAATTTCTCATCAACCCCTTTTAGTTTCATCGGAGTAAATGAAACTCAACATTTATATTCAGCAGTGTTAATATTTGCACTAAGGGGCCCGGCGGGATGGCTCAGTGGTCTAAAGCCCTGCTTGGAAAAGCTTGGGCGGCTTCAGGGACTGCGGTTCAATCCCCGGCTCCACATGCTGTTCCAGCCCTGCCTTCCGGGCGGGCTGAGCCAGCCATAAAAATGAGTGAATAAACAAAACAAAGGTTGTGAAACAAGAAAAAAAAATATATATATATATATATATATATATATATATATATATATATATATATATTTGCACTAAGAGTGGAGTGGCAACGCAAAGGAAAAAATTTATTTCTACACAAAAATATGTACATCAAACATGGATGATTATAACTTTATTCATCACTGTCAAAACTTGGACATAATCAAGATGTTTTTCAGTAGGTATCAGTGTAAATAAACTGAGGTATACCCATCCAGTGGAATATATTTAGCACTAAAAAGATATATGTGAACTATTAAGAGACAAGGGAAAACTTAAATGCATGTGCTTGAGTCAAAGAATCCATCTACAAAGGCTATATACTGTGTGACTCCAACAGCACAATCTTATGGAAAAGACAACACTATAGAGCCAATAAAAAGATCTATGGTGGGGGTGAGGTTACGATATTACAACGCAAAAACTTGTCACTGTATATTTGTGCAAAGCCAAAAGGAGAGCGTCAAGACTGAACCTAACACACCTACATGTAGACTTTGGTACGCTATACAAGCAATAGACTTTGACAATGATATGGTAATGCAGACTTGCTGATTTTAACAAATTACTACCAGAGTGGGATTAACTGATAGTGAAGAGGCTGCACATGTGAGGACAAAAGACACCTTCTTCTTCATTTTGATGTAAACCATAACTGCTCTTAAACAATCTTTTAAAATGAACTAAAGAATGGGAGGGCCAACAAGGAAGCTCAACAGACTAAGCAAGCACCTATTTAGGCAAGGGCAGGGACTGGAGTTCAATACCTGGTACTACATGCCATGCCAGCGCCATCCCAGGCATGCTGAACCAGCCACCAAATCCTGTAATCCCAGTGCTGTGGAAGCCAAGGGCAGGAAGATCACAAGATCCTGTGCAAGATCATGAATAATTTTTTTTTAAATGTGTAGCAAATAAAAAAGCCCTACCATGGCCATACATGTAACATATACGAATATAGCAACTTTCTGATTAAGGCTAAGAGTAATCATGAATCATCAGGGCAGTGATAAACTATAGAACACACTCCCTACACTGACAGAATATCCAGTACTTAGTGCTAGCCAAATATTTTAAATTTTATATGTTAAGGCTGTGATTGGCATGTACCTCATTGATCACAATTTCAAACTCATGTATCAAAGGCCATTAACAAGACTAGAGTATGCTGAAATTATAAGTGACTCACAAAAAAATTAGCCCAAAATATAAGCTGCTTCAAGTGACTATTTTTGCAACTAATCCAACATATCCAACAGATGGAGTACCTCTTGACTCCAGACGTTTCCTGGCAAATCTTTGCTCCATTTTGAAATGTTCTTGGATTATGTGAGAGAGCCTGAGGTTTGCCTCAAAATTAAGTGCCCCATGGAGACAAATGCAACCAGCTTGGCTGGCCATGTACTTCCCCTAGGGGTTGAATGCCAGTTAGCTGGGCTGTTTGTGTTCCTGGCACTTCCTTCTAGATTGAAGAGTTCGCATTCATCTACAAAAATCACACAATTCAGGCAGCTCCAGAACAGAAAACAGAGCAGCATGTGTATGCCCTGGGGAGGAGGAGCTCTGGGGGAAAGGCAAGTGGGGGCACAGGGTGGGGAAGGGAAGCGGCCCAAAATGTTCCAGTGATTTAACTACTCTCTCCCACACAGTTATTCTGTTTGACTGGTAAAATCATTAGGAACACACCTTTCAAACCAGGCTTAAGACAAGAAAGTTTTCTTTGACTCTCATGAAAATAGCCCAGGCAGCACGTCTCTCAATCAATGACGAGCATTACTGCAACCTCCACTTTGGAAAACCACATTTCCAGCCAAGTGCTCAAGGCCCAGCTCCAAAACTGAGGAGGCCCTCACGGGGAAAATCCATCCCCAAATCCCCTGCACAACATAGCTGGGTGGACTCAGAAGGAAGCTGGAAACAGCTCCTTAGCCTCAAAGTCTCCAGAGGAAAGCGGACCCTTTCTTCAACTGTGCCGAGAATCCAGAGGAATAAAACAAGACCACAGTAAAAGAAATCAGGGCTCCACCATCAAGATATAGCTACCTGGAAGTGGAAGTTAATAAATGGACTACTCCAGAGTTGAGTTCTTTAATAAAATGCAACCCTTGAAACTGCTGTTGAAAGCCAGTAAGGTAAGGAAGAGTTTTCTCCAAAAATAGTCACCATTTTCTTAATCTCTACTAATGAGGGTGAATATTATCACTGGTTCCATAAAAACACTACCTCTTTGGAAGGAGATTGAATAGCCTTCCAAATAATCTCAGTAAATAAATGTACATTCTTAAATTTCCATTAATGCCTGTGTATGTTTACCACCATAAAATACTGGTTCCTGAAATGAAAAGAATGCTGGTCTTGCAATGTTCTACACCTAAAAGTATACCTAAACTGGGGGCTGGGTAGATAGCTCAGCCGTTTATGCACTTGCCTGGTCAGTGCAAGGATCCAGGTTAGATCCCAGGTACCTCATGCCATGCCAGCTCCAGTGCTAGGGAGGCTGAGACAGGAGGATCCCTATAAGTCTGAGCTGCATAGGAGACCCTGCACCAAATACATAAATATATAATTTTGTAAATTGTATCTAAACTGAAAATTTTATAGGCCTGAAAAAAAGGAACACAAGCTTTTCTTCCCCATGGTCTTTTTTTTTTTTTTTTTTTTTTGCTTTTTGAGACAGGGTCTCCCTATGCAGTTCAGGCTGGCCTTGAGCTCACTTTTGTAGCCCAGGCTGGTCTCGAACTCACACCGATCCACCTGCCTCAGCCTCCCAAGTGCTGGGATTACAGGCGTGCACCACCACGCCTGGCTTCCCCATGGTCTTAAAACATTTTATATGCTCCATATGAAAACAAACACATACTCTCCTTGGCAGTATGGTTAGCCAAGCCCTCCTCAGCATAGCTGCAGTCTCAGCACCTACAGCACAGGAACTGAGTGCTGGTTGTGCATCTATTTTCAGTGGGAAGGACAATTTATAAAGATGTACTCTGTATCCCTATTTAATACAAAAAAATCTTTAGATTGAGACTGCACATGTACTTTAGCTCAGAAAACTATGGATTTAATTCAGCCTTGTTTACAGTCTTCATTCAACAAGCATTTATGAGATATTCAGTGTGTGCCAGATGCAGCATATATAGCTTGGTACCATTACGCTTACCACTAACTCCTAAAAGACATCACATAGCTCTTTCGGGCCCTCCTTTCCAAGATGATGAAAAAAAGAAGGAACAACGGTCATGCCAAAAAGGGTCACAGTCATGTCAGCCTATTCACTGCACAAACTGCCCGGTGTGTACCCACTAAGGCCATTAAGAAGTGCAGTGTTCGGAACATAGTTGAGTCTGCCGCCGTCAGGGACATTTCTGAAGCATCTTTGATGATTATGTGCTTCCCAAGCGGTATGTGAAGCTGCATTGCTCTGTGAGTTGTGCCTGCCATTCACAGCAAAGTGGTCAGAAATCGATCTCCTGAAGCCCGCAAGGACCAAACACCCCACCCCAATTTAGGCCTGCTGGTGCCCGTCCAGCAAAGCCTGTCTCTGTAAGGGGAGCTGGGTCTGAATGGACTGAAGAAAACTCTGTTGAGAAAGAAATAATAAATTGAATGTTATACTTTAAATAGAAGAAAGAAAGAAAAAAAGAAAGAAAGAAAGAAAGAAAGAAAGAAAGAAAGAAAGAAAGAAAGAAAGAAAGAAAGAAAGAGGGGCCCAGTAGGATGGCTCAGTGTTCTAAAGCGCCTGCTTAGGAAAGCTTAGGCGGCTGCAGGGACCGCGGTTCAATCCCCGGCACCATATGCTGCGCCAGCCTTGCCCTCGGGGCAGGCTGAGCCGGCCATAACAATAAATAAATAAACAAACAAAACTTCTGAAACAAGAAAAAAATTTTTTTTAATTTAAAAAAGAAAGAAAGAAAGAAAGAAGAAAGAGGGCCCGGTGGGATGGCTCAGTGGTCTAAAGCGCCTGCTTGGAAAAGCTTGGGCGGCTTCAGGAACAGCGGTTCGATCCCCGGCCCCACAAGCTGCGCCAGCCCTTCCCTCGGGGTGGGCTGAGCCGGCCATAAAAATGAATGAATAAACAAACAAAGGTTCTGAAACTAGAAAACAATAAATAAATAAAGAAAGAAAGAAGCAAAGAAACAAAGAAAGAAAAGATCACATAGGTTCCATAACAGGTAAGGCTAGAGCAATTCATTCAGCAAAAGACAGTGTGACTTCCCTTTTATCTGCTTCCTAATTCTCAAAGGTGAACACAGAAACAACAAAAACTCTTGTCCTTAGTATCTTGTCCTCCAGGTTTTTATTCTGCCTCCACCATTACCTCTGTGCTCTAAGATATTTACAACACAGATGAACTTAATTATTCTTATAAGAAGCCTCCCTCCTCACTGTAATTCTAGAGGGTGAAGTGCAGACATTAGTAAAAACTTTGTGTAAACAAGATAAAGATAAATGAGACTTCAGAAAAAATAAAGGTTAGGCTTACTGCAGTAAAACTCATAAACATAATGCAGGTTTTTGAAAAGACACGCAGACTGAAAAGTAGTGTTTGTTTTGTTTTGTTTTGTTTCGTTTTTGACACAAAATAGTTCAGTCTGGGCTTGAATTCACTGCAGTCCTCCTACCTCAGGGTCTTAGATGTTGAGATTACAGGTGTGTGACACCACAACTGCCTAACATTTAAAGAATTAATACCAAAGGCTATCGCAGACACTCATGTGTTAGGGAAAAAGGGTGTGGACACTGATGATGGCAGTGAGAGCAGAGAACAAAGGAAAAAGGCCAGGGGCCAGGGAGATAGCTCAGTGGAATAGGTGCTTTTCTGGCAAGCACAGGTCCTGAGTTCAATCCTTGGAACCACCAAAAAAGAAAAGAAAAAACAAACAAACAAAAAAAAAAAGGTGAAAGGGTACTTAGGATTTCAACTTCATTAACAGTAAAACTGAAATGGAATAACAGAGAGAAGCTGATAAATGCAGATATCCAGATCATGGTTCAGAACCAGTTCTATGCTAATCAAAGAGAATAATGAATTGTTTATTGGATTGGAAATAAAATTACCTGGCAAAACGGCATCACATTAAGATTCTTCCAGACAACAAGGATTTTGAAATTAAACATAAGTACTTATTTTGGTGCTTCCAATGAACTATATCTCCTGATACTTGTGCCTTGTGTACCCACCTGCCCCCAACCCATAATGAATTTACTCCTGGCACTATTGGCTGATTTTTTTTTTTTTTTTTTGTGGGACCAGGGTTCAAACTCACGACCTTGCACTTGCCAGGCAGGCACTTGTGCCACGGAGCTATCTCCCTGGCCTGGCACTATTGGCTGAATGTAGCCAATGATACATTAGCAGTGTTCTGTGGCAAAGAGGGCTAACTTAAGTCACTGTAGGAAACTGATGTACCTTGAGACTGTAACATTCAGTGAAATCAATCGAGACACACAACCTTAAATGTCCCATAGTTTTTCTTATGTGAGAAACACAAAATGTAAGTAAGGAGCAAAACCGAAGACATAACAGAAGCGAGGGCTCTTTTGCAAAATGGAAGGTAACCAAGATATGGAGGAAATGGGGAGGAAGGAAAAGGGAAGGGAATGAACAAGAAGACATGGCATGAACACATGCCAGCGCCCTGTGAAGATTGAACGTTGTGTGCTGCAGACGTGTATTCTGAAACAAAAAATAAAAATTCTAAAAATACAAAGAGTGTTGTAGGAAGCCAGGGAGGTAGCTCAGTGGAATAAGTGCTTGTTTGGCAACTGCGAGGTCCTGAGTTCAATGCCTGGTACCACCAAAAAAAAAAAAAAAAAAAAGTAGGATCAGGACATCAAGACTAAGCACCTTCTTACACAAGTACAGGGACCACAGCTCAATCTCAGCACCACGTACTGCCCTGAGGAAGAGGAGGAGAAAGAGGAAGAGGAGGAGGAAAAGGAGGAGGAGGAAGAAGAGAAGGAGGAGGAGGAGCAACCTGAAAGAATTAGTAAGGAACAGCAGAACCCTAAATCCAGGCCTAGTTTTGTTTTGTTGTTTTGTTTTGTTTCGTTTTGTTTTGTTTTGTTTTACCTGGAATCAAACTCTGGACCTTTGCTTGCCAGGAAAGTGCTGTGCTGCTGAGCCATATCCTTGGCCCTCGGGTCTACTTTCTTATTGTAGAAATGTCAGAATGGGGCTGGTGAGATGGCTCAGCGGTCTAAAGCATCTCCTTAAGCAAGCTTAGGCAACCACAAGGACTGAAGTTCAATCCCCAGCACCACATGCTGCGCCAGCTCCTCCCCCAGAGCAGGCTGAGCCGGCCATAACATAAAAAATAAAATAACTAAAAAAAAAAAAAAAGAAAGAAATGTCAAAATGAACTGTAAGAATGAACTCAATAGAAGAGTGCAAATAAAGAAAGGGCCACTTGATTATAATTTTTACATTTTTTTCTAATTTCAAGAATAGATATTCAATCAGTCTATGTAGGAACAAAATCAATTCTAGTTCCTATTTAGAAATCTAGGGGGGCTGGGGAGATAGCTCCGAGGCACAAGTGCCTGCTGGGCAAGTGCAAGGTCGTGAGTTCGAACCCTGGTCCCACAAAAAAAAAAAAAAAAAAAAAGAAAGAAATCTAGCTCCTTGCTATTCTATCTTTGTCCTTGAACTTTGATAGCACATTGGTCATCTTTCCTACTGCTGGGATGAAATAATCAACACCCACAATTTAAAGAAGAGACTGGGGACAGACAGAGGGTTCAGCAGACTGAAGCACCTGCTCAGGCAAGCTTAGGTAAATGCAGGGACTGTGGATCAATGCCTGGCACCACATACTGCACCCACCCCACCTCTGCGCTGGCCACAGAGTCCAGGCGTGGTGGCACACACCTGTAATCCCAGTGCTAGAGAGGCTGAAAACAAGAGGTTCATCACAAGTCCAAGCTGCATAGTGAGACCCTGTAACAACCAAATACATTTTTTTATTTTTTAAGTAATTTTTTATTTTATTTATTTTTTTCTTGTTTCAGAACCTTTGTTTGTTTATTCACTAATTTTTATGGCCGGCTCAGCCTGTCCAAGGGCAGGGCTGGTGCAGCATGTGGTGCCGGGAATCGAACCGGGGTCCCTACAGCCACCCAAGCTTTCCCAACCAGGCGCTTTAGACCACTGAGACATTCCTCCGGGCCCCCAAATATATTTTTTTAAAAAGGAGAGATTTACTATATCTTATGATTTCAGAGTTTTAGTCCATAGTCAGCTGGCTCCAGTGGAGGAATATTATGGGAGGAGCACATGGTGGAACAAAGGTGCTCAATTCACAGCATCTGAGAACAAGAGTAGAAAAACACCACCAAAGAAAAAGGGATTGGGAATCAGACCCAGTACGTAAGGCAATAGCTCCACAATCCACCCAGACATACCCACAAGTGTGTTTTATTAATTCCCTTAAGCAGCTCCATTTATCCACTTAATAACAATCTTAACTCTCACAAATAATTATCTCCTATATTGTGGCTAATAATATTCACCTCATAGGTTTTTCTGATTTAAGATGAAATAGTTGTTAAATACTTTCCACCTTCTTCCAATAACAAGTGTGATGTGAAGAGTTCTCTTTTTCTGGACTCATATTCTTCTTCTTTTTGAGGGGTGTTCCTTTGGGACAGGGTCTTGCTATGTAGTTCAGGCTGGCCTGGAGCTCACTTTCGTAGCCTGGGCTGGTCTCAAACTTGCACCAATCCTCCTGCCTCAGCCTCCCAAGTTCTGGAATCATATCCTTCTTCTGACTGTCTCTAATCTTATGTTCCCTGCCCTAAGACCTGTAATTCCAGAATTTGGGAGGCTGAGGCAGGAGGATCAGTGTGAGTTCAAGACCTACCTGGCCTATAAAAGTGAGCTCAAGGCCAACCTCTACTGCATAGTGAGACCCTGTCTCAAAAAGATTAAAAAAAAAAAATTAAGGTTACAGAAACTGGGTCCCAGTTTAGTAAATACTTGGCCCAAGATCATCAATGATCGGACATCAGCAACCAACAGTCTTAATTCTTGTATAGGGCCAGATTAGAGGTACATAAAAAGACTCAGAACAGGGGCCAGAGAGATAGCTCAGGGGCATAAGTACCTGCCTGGCAAGTGCAAAAGTGCAAGGTCCTGAGTTCAATCCCCAATTCCAAAAAAAAAAAAAAAAGACTCAGAATAACATAGATAACTAACACTATAAAATCATCATATAGCCGGGCGTGGTGGCTCACGCCTGTAATAATCCCAGCACTTGGGAGGCTGAGGCAGGGGCAGGAGGATTTGTGCGAGTTCGAGACCAGCCTGGGCTACAAAAGTGAGCTCAAGGTCAGCCTCAACTGCATAGCAAGACCCTGTCTCAAAAAGATTTAAAAAAAAAAATCATCATATATGTTTTTAATCTGTAGTTCACTACTGTAATTTCATCACATACTTACCAGATGCTTGAAAAAAATATTCCCTACTGTACCCTTCATGACAGCGTTCCTCACATATGCTATGTGCTGACCTTATCCCCTTCCCAGAAATAAAGGCGAAAGCCCTTATTGGCCTAGCCCGTGAGGGATTTTTGCCCATATGGAACTCTATCCACCAGGGTCATTATGGCAGGTGAACGAACATGGCTTTGGGTCCCAAAACAACATGTCCCTCCTGGAACGGCTACTGTGTTCTTCTTTTAGTCCCCAAATAGACTTTTTTATCTTTTAGCACTTGCCAGCAGCCCTCCAATCTTCTCCCACCAGGAGGAGCTGCCTGCCCGTGTAAACACCATCTCCAGTCCCACCCAGCACAAGTCCCACTCCTAGCTCCCTTCTCCAAAAGCCCCTGCTTCTCTTTGGCAGCCCTCCAGCACTGCAGAGCAACAAAGGGTTTCTTTACTTTTCTCTCACTTCTCTTTTGGGCCACAGGAAGGAACCTTAAAATTACAGTCCACACCAAGTGATCAAACCTATCTCACACTTGACAGGCATCCCACCCAGGATGACCCAGGATGCCCACTACCTTGGTAGCACCACTCTGCTGCTAAAATAGTTCCTCTTCTGCTTGCTCTGTATTTGCCACACATTAAATAAACTTCCACTTTGCACTGCATCAGTCTGACTCCCCCATTCTTCACTAAGAGCCGCACGTCGCTGTTTTTCACTGGAATGAGAGCAGGCACCTGATGAGAGGCCCCCACCACTTATCTATCACTGAGCACTGGGCCTCACCATCCCTTGAAACATACTACACTATCATTTCCTCCCTTACTACTCACTAAGGAACAGGTAGTGAAGCCTGCTGAAATTATAGCTCAATTGCTATCAAAAAGACAGAAAGTAGGGCCCGGCAGGATGGCTCAGTAGTCTAAAGCGCCTGCTTAGGAAAGCTTAGGCGGCTGCAGGGACCGCGGTTCAATCCCCGGCACCACATGCTGCACCAGCCCTGCCCTCAGGGCAGGCTGAGACGGCCATAAAAAAAAATAAATAAACAAAAGTTCTGAAACAAGAGAAAAAAAATAAAATAAAATAAATTCTTAAAAAAAAAAAAAAAAAAAAAAAAAAAAAAAAAAAAAAAAAAAAAAAA
>PVJA010049425.1:0-13756 GCA_004027025.1 Myocastor coypus
GAAGGGAAGGGAAGGGAAGGGAAGGGAAGGGAAGGGAAGGGAAGGGAAGGGGAGGGGAGGGGAGAGGAGAAAAGGCTAAATACTTTCCCCTGCCAGGCCTTGTCTCTAGTTGTCCCCCAAAGGCCTATGCAGAGGTAGGGCTTTTGGAAGAGAACAACCTAAGAACACTGCAGCTGGCTTGCTGGCTTCCTGTTGGGGCTGGAGCCTGGAAGGGACAAGGGTGGGCGGAGGGGGTGTGTCCTCTGGAGACTCCTCGCTTCACCCTGCCATCGCTTGAGCAGTTTTCCCTCCACCATACCCCTCTGCCATGCTTTACCTACCCCGGAGCCAGGGGAACAGGGACTGAAACTGAGGTAAGTAAGCCTCTCCTGCTGTAATTTGTGTGCATTGAATATTTTGTCCAAAGGATGAAGGAAGTGACGAAGACACCCTGACACTGGGAGCAAAGCCAGGGTGTTGGCTATTACTACTTCTAGCCAATGAAGTATTGAAGTTTTAACCAATGTAATGAGGCAAGAAAGGGAAATTAAAGACAACGAGACAGAAAAAGAAGGAAAGGTTAACTTACCCTACTCATGGAAGGGACGGCTGTGTGGAGAGAAAATCTTCTAGAATCACACGTTAATTTAGCCAAGTCACAGGAGGCAAGACTATGGCAGGAAAACCAATTTCTACTTAGAAGTAAAGACTAATTGGAAATTCAAACTTAAAAATTACCAATACTCTACCTCCCCTAATGGAACACTTCACTTTGTATTATAAAAATAACAAAATCTCTGTACTATATACAAACCTGGAACTATAAAACACTGATGAAACAATGACCTAAGTAGATAAAGAAATAAACCAAGATCATTAATTGCAAGATACAGCATGATAAATTGATAATTTTTGGAAAATTTGATTAATAGTATTCTACTTCTACACAAGTCTTGATGTGATAGGTTTTTTTTTTAAATAGCTATATATAAAGCAATTGTAAAATATATATTAGAGCAAGTGCAGGGACTAGGGTTCAATCCCAGACACCATCAGCTGCGCTCTTCCCACCCCGGGGTTTGCTGAGGCGGCTACAGAACCGGAGCATGGTGGTGCATACCCATAATCCCAGCAGTGGGGAGGCTGGCACAGGAGGATCACTACGAGTCCAACCTACATAATGAGACCCCATACAAAATGCATAAATTAAATTAAATGTATTAAAATATAAATTAAATTGAACTAAATTAAAACATATGGAAAGAGCTGTAAATAGTTGAACTGATTGAAAAATTTAAAAAATGGAGAATACACATGGCTAGATTTTAAATTTTTCTATGCATTTAAAAATTAGTGAAACAAAAGTATGGCTAGAATGATCCAGTAACAGATGCTCACAGAGTGCTTATCACTTGTTTTAGAAAGATACAGAAGCAAACATAGTGTTCTTACAAATGATGTAATTAATCAAACTTAGGTCAGCGTCAACCTTAAATTGACTGCTTGTACAAAAATTAAACTGATTATTTTTTTAATTAAACTAACAGTGAAATTTTTAGGGGAAAATTTTTTTCGTTAGGGTTAGGAAACAAGTTAGACAAGAGAACAACTAACTATAGCAATTTACAAGAGAAATTTATGACAAAGAACAATTAAGTTTTAAAACATTTTGCTCTGGAAAAGATCCCATTAAAGTGCTAAAAAGCAAACCACATTTTAACAGAAAATATCTACAAACTAAAGTTCTTGCATCTGAAATATGAGAAGAACTTTTTAAAATGAACCATAAAAACAGAAGAATTCAATTACAGAATGAGCAAAAAATCTTGAACAGATACTTCAGCAAAGAAGCTTTTACTAGCAACAACCACAAAACAAAACAAAACAAAACAAAACACATGAAAAAAATTGGCCCATTATATAAATGAAAATTAAAACTATAATGATACCCTAACATATGTGTATTAAAATGAATAAATTAAGAAATATTGACAATACAAAATGACTCAAACCAGATCTAGTGAACCCGGTGCTAATTTCTAATGGGAATGACAAGTGGTACAGCCACCCTACAAAGATTTTAAAAGTTACTTGTATGTTTAAATACACACAACAACAACCTTTTGTATGTGGAGTAAAGAAATAGCAAAGTATGCTCACTTAAAAATATATACAAAGTATGCATAGGAGCTTGTGGGTAATATCTGAAAAACTAGAAGTAAATTAAATGTCCTACAGCAAGTAGAAGGAAACATAGACTACTATTAGCACACATGCCATGAGTACACAATTCAGCAAGTCAGAATAAACTACTGATACTAGTCACTGTTTGAGTGAATCCCTGAGATGTCATACTGAGCAGGGAGGCAAGGCTCAAAAGCATACACACTGTATGATTACATTTGTATTAAATTGCAGAAAAGTCTAAGCTGTAACTGTCTAAAATGCATTCACGATTCCTAGGGTTTTAAGTCGATAGGAAAAAGAACAACTGAAGTAGTTGCACAAAATGTTGTCTCTGAGATTAAGGAAGATTTTGTACTGTAATTGTGACAGCTATGACATCTGAATCCATACATGTGATTACTATTCACAGAGTTATACTGTTTTAAAAAATACCAGTCTGAATGAAAATCTCAGGAGAGCCTGTCGTTTAGTTCATACAGCTGTCCAATGGCAGTTTCCTGATCCTGACAGAGTACTCTGGCTAAGTCAGGCATCATCAATTGTAGTAAGCCAGGTTATGGAGACACAGGAACTCAGCCTACTTTTATACCTTGTTGAGAGTCATAGATTATTTCAAAATTCATTTTAAAGACATCATTTCCAAAGGCTGCATAATTAGGATTTCACCCTTACCCTTATCAAAATGAAAACAATTTTAGTGATAGAGAATAGATCAGTAGTTTCCCAGGCCTGGGTCTGGGATAAGAAGGTGACTATTCACAGCAGAATGAATTGCTTTTGAGAGGAACTAGAGACTCTGCCCTGACCTTAATGCATTCTACCAACCCATGCAAGTGGTGAAAAGATATTAAAAATAATCACATTGAAAACCAAAACATGAATCAAGTCTCTAGTCAATTGTATCAAGGACCACTTCCTGCTTTTGTTGATCACACTATGGTTATAATATGTTCTAGGAGAGAAATCTAGACAAAGGAACACGAACTTTCTTCTCTTTGAATCTGAGTTGTTTTCAAGGCACAACTTTAAAACATAACTGAGAGTCATGTTCTGTGAATTCTTACCACGGCCTTTTCCTTTTCTCCGCCAGTATGTCATCTGTCCCCTAACAACCTCGTTCTACTGAGAAGCATCACAAATGGGAAAGTGCCACTGAGTTACTTCCGCCTGCCTGTAAAGCAATCACGTTATTGCTTGGCAACCATCCCAGGGTGATGCACAAGCAGTTAAGATGAGACAAAAAAGCTCAAGCATACTTTCTATTTGAAATTTCTGCTGAAATTGAAGGATGTTCACCAACAGATAAGGGGAGCATACCCAGTTGACAGAATGTAAAATTGTATGCGATTTTTCTGAACTAATGCAAGACATTTTTTGTCAAAGCTCCAAGAAGCACATGGATGCCATAATATTCTGAAGCATTTGATTTGTATTTAACTGAGTCATGTAAACAGGTCGAACTCTAAGATGCACTGTGAAATCACTCTTGAAGCAAGCCACTGTTCTGTCTCAACCACAGAACTGATTATGTTTATTGGATGTCTATTCTAATGTCGATTAGTAAAGCTGAATGTTAGCTATATAAATAAAACAAACAGACATACAATGGCAAACTCAATAAAGTAATTCTTCCTTTCTCCAAGAACAAAAGCCAGAAAGTTTCATATTCCAGCAAAGCCCAGATAAAACTGGATTTGTTTCCATCAAATTAACTTCTCTTTGAGCAGTCTAGAATCAGATCATTCAAATTATGACTATTTTCAGAACAAGAAGTATCTGGGAAGAAGTGGTAAAACATAGATGGATTGGATAATTTTGAATTTATTTATGTTAATGATTTGGGACTTACACAAAATATGGAAAATGTGGAGCTTGACGTAAGTCCTAGGTTCCCAGAGAAGACTGACAGTGACAGTTTTCTGAAATTGTCCAGCTCTGCTGTGCTCCAGCATAATCTGGCCTAAGTACCACATGTCCCCAGAAGACATGGGTGACCCTCACTATCTCCTCTTCTAGTGACTCCTAGAAGCCTTGCTCTCTGCTCCCTGTGACATCTGACACAAAGGCAAACTCCACCCCTCCCATTTCTTACCTGCCTCCAGATTGGTGCACGGTGGTCAGGACTGTTCCCACCCTTGAAGCTCAACAGGCACAGAGCTAAGCATTCGCTGCTGGAGTTTCCTGAGACTTCCCTGACTCTAACAGCCGTTACATTTGGAAATTACCTCACCTCCAAAATGTCCACCTTATGAAAGTCTGTAAAAAGCCACCCTGTCATGACGCTCTAATCTTCAGGTTGGAGGTGCTCACCTGATAGATTGATTACATGGTTGAGTTCATTTTTGTATTTTACAAAATAAAATACAACATGGTGTTTACATTTTTACCTTATAATATATGCTTTTATATCACAAACATTCTAATAGAAGATTTAAACGCTAAAGTAGTAACACAATTTCTTTGTGAACATAATTTAGTTGCAAGTAAAAACTAAGCTTCATGAGAAGACCTCCTACTTTGCGAGCACGAATGAAATCAACTCTAAGCCCAGTTTCTACCTCTTTGGAAATCATTCTTATGTGATCAGGTATGTTATTAGAGAGTAGAGCCATGGGCCCAAATGACAGGTCGAATTCCTAGCAGTTCAAGACTATGCAGTTAAGTGACTGACCCGTTGCTAATGCTGTGTTTCTAACTTTATAAAAATTATTATATACCATAATTAGTTTTGTATTCAAAGCTAAACTAAACCCACAACACAGGGGAAATAGACCTTGGCAAAATCAAGGAAGCGATCAGTCTTTCTCTTCCACATGTAATAAAGATGTGAATGGACCTAATAGTGGCATAAAATCATGTCTCTATTTGTTTGACTTCTTAAAAACAAAATCAAAGCTACAACCTGGGGTGGGAATAGGAGGTTACTGATAAAAGCCAAATGTATGTTGAATTTGATACTGAAAAAGGGGCAAGGGAAATCTCGTTTAATTTTGAGAGTAAAAGAATGAATTTTAGTGGCAAGATTGGAGTAAGGAATGGGTTTGGCAAAAAAATGATGTTTATTCACTCATTGATGATAAAAAGATCACATCTCTACTGAAAACTGAGGTTCATTATGGCAGACACTGCATTGGGTTTTAATTTTTTCTTTGGGGGTGGTGGTGAGATAGCTCAGCAGTCTAAAGCAGCTACTTACGTCACCTTAGGCAGGCGCAGGATGCCCCGGGTCACACCGCAGCAGCCCCTCCCTCAGGGTGCACTGAGCTGGCAAAAAAAAAAAAAAAAAAAGTTTTTATAATCTTCATTTATTTGGTAAAGAATCTCGCTATACAGCTCAGATTTGTGCTCATCCTCCTATCTCAGCCTCCCCAGTGTTGGGATCACAGGCATATGCCACTACGCCTCGTCTTGGTGGCCAGCACAGAGCTTAGCCAGCGTGGCATGCAGTACTGGAATCAAACTGAGGTCCTTGCACTTGCCAGGCAGGCAATTAGACTGCTGAGCTCTCTTCCCAGCCTGCGTCGGATTTTCCATCACTAGCTAAGACCGATACATTGCATCCCCTTTGGTGCCTCTCGAATGTGCTATCTTGTCTCTGTTTCCATGGTAACCCCAGAGTGCCGCCTAATCATTCTTCCTCACTGGTCCCAAAGTTACCCTTGCCTCAAGTCCTGCCAAATCTGTTTTTCGCATTGTGATGACTTTCTAAAATGTCAAATGTAATTTTTCTCTTTTACAACTAAATAAAGTCAAAGTTTCACATTGTTAATGGATTTCAATCGAACTTTCTTAACACCTTTTGAGATTAACATTCTCTCCCCCTGTCCTGAATTTCTTCTGACCATTTCCAACTCTAGCTATATTTTGTGCTGCTTCTCTGTCTTTTCTTTTCTTTTCTTTCTTTTTTTTTTTTTAACTGGATACAGGGTCTCACTGCTTGGCTCAGACTCATAAGGATTCTCCAGTCTCAGCCTCCCCAGTGCTGGGATTACAGGCATGTGCCACCATGTCTGGTTTTGGGGCCTGACTGGCATGTGGTACCAGAGATTGAACCTGGGTCCTCGTGCTCACTACCTAGGCCCTTAGACCACTCAGCTATCTCCCCAGTCCTCCAGCTGCTTTTTATTGCTCTGCCTCAAGGTCTTTGTACTTGTTTTTCCTTCTACTTAGAAGGTTTTTCTTCCCTCTCTTTTTCCCACTCAGGCTAACTCAATTGATTTCAGTCCTTACTTTGGATTTAAAGCTTTTTCTGTCTGTTCTTCATGTCCAGAATTAATTTAGTTTATTCTCACTAAGGATTTTTACCCTTATGATGTTCACCAAGTTATAGATAAGTTCCCAAATTTTTCTTAGAATGTTGTGTCAGTACACAGAAGCAAAAGTACTGTTTCCACGGTAATTTCTTAGACTTTTCCCAGTATAAATAATGAAGAAGAATTAAGTATGGCAACGTGAAGATGAAAACCTTTCATTGAATTTGTAGCCATTTATTGCAAGACCAGTGTTTCTGGTACGAACTCTTGAGATGGCAGAACAACTACTGATAAGTGCTTTGACCCCTCCTGGGAAATGTCTTCGCTTTAATGAGTGGGTTAGGGTGGTGTCTTAGTTTCTGTTCTCTCATTGCTGGGACAAATACCCGACACACAAAATGAGGGAAGGAAAGTTTATTTAGCTCACAGTTGCTGGAGGTCTCAGTCCATATTCAGCTGGCTCCAAGGCAGAGAGACACATGGCAGAAAACAGCCTTCCATGGTGGCAGCTAAGAGCAAGAGTACAGGGAGAGAGATAGCAGCAGCTCAAGCAGCTAACTTGTCTTCAGACCTCAGATTGAAAGGCAGATCAACTGCTCCAGGGGAGGGGTAGCACCCATTCTCATAATAATCAATTACAAATTCCAGAAGTGGCCCCATGACAATATGAAGTTTTGGGGGCGCACCTGTACACAAATCATAACAGGTGGGTTATAAAAATCTAGAAGGGGGCTGGGGAGATAGCTCCATGGCACAAATGCCTGCCTGGCAAGTGCAAGGTTGTGAGCTCGATCCCCAGTCCCACAAAAAAAAAATCTAGAAGGACAAATTATCCTTTTCGGAAATGAAATACTTTAAATACTTTAAATATTGGCTAAAGGAAAATTTCCTTGGCAGCATTAAAAAGAAGATCAGCATTTCTTAAAAGAAATAACAACTCAGAAAGGCAATAAATTGTAGAACAACACCAGAGAAACAGCCAAACTTTAGGAGATTTCTTGGGAGACATTCTTGACCATTCCTGGGACATTTGAACAGCTTGGACCAGTTGTGACTCATTAATTCCTTCTACTTTTTTTTGTAATTAGGTTTGTGTTTTGCTCTTAAATTCTTCAAATGTTGCATAATACTAATCAATACAAGATGTTCCTATTAGAACAAATGCTCAAATAAATAAGGAAAATTAATTTTTATTACCATTGAAATGTATATATAGTGCTTTAGATTTTATCAGTGTAAAAAAGTTGGTAGATCTTAAATATGAATTTCATTGTAAGACTAATTTGGGGAGACTGACTACAGGATAACTCTAAGAAATGAAAAGCAAATAAAAGTTTAAAATGTGAGCCTGGAGTAATAAGCCCAGAAGAAAAGTAGTTAAAATTTAAACAAGATGATTAAGCAAAAAAGGAAGAAGATGAATAAATTTATAGGATTAAGCTAAAGACCCCCAAAGGGGCATAAGCTTGGTATTGCAAGTTGGTTTTAGACAGACAGATAGATTAGACAGACAGACAGATAAAGACAGACAGACAAATAGACAAATAGTCAGATGCACTGACTCACTGAAAGCATCCTCACTATCTACATTAGCATCGGTAAACATCCAGATAAAGCAGGTATGGGATTCCCTGGAAGATACCTAAAGTTATAAAAGACAACATTTTGACGGAGAACCATCAAAATTAAGAAGTATTGCCATTAGTTGTATATTTAATTAAAATACATATAAATGCTTAAATATAAATATTCTAAGATGTAAAGTCATACCATAAAAAATGTGTAAAATATGAAATATATTAACAAAACATTGAAAAAAAGATAACTTAAGTTCATTCAGATAGCTGAATGATCCATTAGAGTGTTCCAAATCAATTATATATATATATATATATTGGGATATATATATATATATATATATACATATATATATGTATCTATATATACATATATATATATACATGTGTATATGGCATACATGAAATAAAAAACCAAGAAAGTAAACTGATTAGACTTCCTCATAAACTGAAACATATGTTTATAATCATTTAAAATAATGAGCTAGAAGTTAAACAAAATATTACTCAAGAGAACTGAGAAACAAAATTTTAAAAAATACAAATATTTCAAAATGTAAGTTAGAAAAAAATCAGGTGATTTAGCACATGTTTACTTAAAGCTTGGCCAGTAAAACTAGAGAGTCCCAGTTGTTTATTAAATTGGAACTCAAATTTATTTAATTGTGGTAAATGGCATAAATCCATACTATAAGAGGCATTATGTCAAGAAATGTTTAAATAAAAATAATTCATACACAAATTGTAGTGCAATTACATAGCACAAAGTAATACATTAAAAAACAGAGAAAAATTCTCAATAACTGCCAAAGAACAGCAATATATGAAAGTTGCAGTGACAAAAGTTGAAAGCCAGAAGAGAAATCTTTGAGGTGTTGACAAGTTGTAAGAAACAACCTAAAGCTGAACATAAAACACAAGATTCTCACAAAACTAAGCATAAAACAGAGGCATTTTTCAAACAAGCAAAAATTGGAGAAATTTACCAGTAAAGGAATAATAACTTACTGCAAAAGGACATATTCCAGCAAGACATAAATATAATTTTTAGGTAAAAAATGCATTCCTAGTTACATAAACAGCTGTGAAAGCTTACAGCATAGGAGTATACTTCAGCAATATAACACCTGCCTGGCAAGCACAAGATCCTGAGTTTGATTCTAAGTATCCCCCAAAATGTATTAACTAATTAAAAATAAATAAAATCCTTACAACTTGTAATAAAAATTTGCATAGGTCATTTTTATTTTTTTATTTTTTATTTTATTAATCTCAACAAGAAAGAAATGTCAGTGAGACAGTTTCAGAACATGTCAGTAGGTTAGCCACCATAATCAATACAATGCATATTGCTGTGTTCATAATAGTTGTTCAAAGAAGAAGATGCAGATATAAGTTTTCTAAAGACTATTGGAACAAATATTTCTTCTAATTGAACTAAGAGAAAATAGTTGTATGTGTAGTCTAATATTCCATAACAGTAGTGGATTATCAGCAGAACTGGCAACCTCAGAAGCTGTTGACTTAAGCCTTTTACAACTTAACATAATAATCTAACTTTACTTTTCATGCCACGTGGTTAAACTTTTCTGCTGGGTGGTTAAGGCCAAGTTAAAGCAAGACCTACATAGCAAAACTTGTAGCTTTAGTGCCTGACAAGGTCAATCAAATCCCCTCAGGATTTACCTTGAAACCATGTACAGTGTTTTGTAGAACTTTTGTCAGTGTCAGTCATCTGGATGAGTCATGGCCATTGCTTGACCAGTTTGCTCTCTGTGAAAGCCTGAGAGAATGTTTTCTCTTTAGGTGACTCTCCTTAGGTACACTATGCAGATCCCTTTCCTCTGTGGCCCCATAATCTTCTTGAACAGAAAATTTGGGACACAACTGAGTTACAGAATGTTACAGTATAGGTTCTCTTGTGTCCTTAGTGTTCACTGATCTTAAAGGGCTAGGGACATAATATTGGCTATCTTTGTAGCCTGTCTTTCTTTGCTAATTTTTTGGTCTGCCTGATTAAGTTGTTAACCCTCCAGAAGAGAAGCTTAGTGATACTATAACTTTATAACATAGGTACTTGAGCTTACCATTGTTATCTTTCTGAATATCAAACACCTTAGATTTAACACGGAACTGGTATTTTCCATCAATGATCAATATTCTAATAAATACCTATAGGATGTGACAAATATAAAACAAAGCAAAAAAGTTACATATTTTTACATAGACATTTAGAAGTCTAACCATATACAATATTACAGCAGGTTAATCCTAAGGCATTTTTCCTTGTCTCTTATTCTCTTTTATTAAGACTTTTTCAAAAAAATAAAAAAACAAACATTAATTTGAAGGAGAATATGGCAGTAATTGATATGACATTAGAAGCTGCACACATCTAAAAGATTAGAATGACAGGCATTCCACACATGGTTTCAGTATTTCGTATTGCTATCCTCAGTATCAAAAACCTATTGGAGATTCTTAGGACTATTGTCTAATTCATTCTGTGAATACACAAGTACATATTTTTGCCCCTGTCATGTTTTCTAATTTTTCTGTTTGCTATCTCTTTGTTGTTCAGTTCTTAAGTTCTTGATTTCCACTTTGCTGTGTTATAACTTTCCATTTTTATTTCTTTGTTTGAGTTCTTACACTAGGGGGACTATATGATAATTACATATGTAGATCTGGTTTATTTTACTTATATGTTCAAGATACACCCGCTGACATATAAAGTGTTCAAGTTTATCACTCCTTATAACTGAGCAATATTCCACTGTATAAACACACCATATCTTTTTCAACCATTCTTCAGGTGACAGGCATTTTGGTTGAGTCCAAGATTTGGCTATCACAAATTGTTCTGCTGTAAACATAGGATCACAGACATCACCATGATATGATATTTTCAGTTTTTCTGGGAAAATTCCCAGCTGGATTAAATGCGATTTCCAGTTGTAGTTTTTTAAGGAGTCTCCACACTGTTTTCTATAATGGTTGCACCAGTCTGCATTCCTACCAGCAGTAGAGAACGGTTGCTTTTTCCCCTACAGCCTCTCCAACATTTGTTGTTGGTTGATTTCTTTATCATAGACATTCTTTCTGGGGTAAAATGGTAGTTGGCTTTCAACTTTTGTCACTGATACTTTCCTGTATTGCTATTCTTTGGTAGTTGCTGAGAATTTTTCTCTGTTTTTCAATATATTACTTTGTGTTATGTAACTACACTACAATTTGTCTCTGTATGATTTTTTTTAATTAGATATACAACCAGAAACATGTGAGGCTGGTCAGAGAATAAGTAGGGAGAATGCTACTTCAAGCTGAGCAAAGGCAGCTTTCCAAGAAGAGGCAGTTAAGTGGAGACTTCAATGAGAGATGGAAACAACTGTACGGATATTGATCTATGAGATTCAGGAATAAAAAGAGGAAACAAGGAGAGAGGATCAGGCTTGATGCCATCCAAGATCAACGAGGAGTGTATACTGAGAGAGAACAAGGAATAAAGATCCAGGAGTTGAACAGGAATCAGAAAAAGGCAGGAGCCAGATCACCTACTCTGAAGGGGCTTGCAGTAGAGCATGAGGGAAAATTCCAGAAGGACTGAAGCAAGAGACGACAACTTGATAGATGTGTTGAAGGAACGCTGGCGTTGTAAAAACGATACATGACGAGACATTGAGAATCTTCAAGACTATGGCAGGAGGACTGGGAAGAAGGCTACTATGCTCCTCTTATGGTTTGTGTATAGGTGTCTCCTAAAGCCTAATGCAGTCATGGAGCAGCTTCTGGAATTCATAATTGATTACTGTGGAAATGGGTCCTGCCCTTCTCTTGGGGCAGGTGATTTGCCTTTCAGTGTAAGGTGGGAAGAGAAGTCAGCTGCTTGAGTTGCTACTCTTGAGTTGTTGCTCTCGCCCAGCGTTTGCTCTCTGCCCATTGCCATGGTAGGTTGCCCTCTGCCATGTGCCAGTCTGCTTTGGAACCAGCTGAATACTGACTGACACCTCCAGTAACTGTGCGCTAAATATCCTTTCCTTCCCTCATTTTGAGTGTCGGGTGTTTGTCTGAGCAACGAGAGAAGGGTAACTAAGACAGCTCCTTTGGGCAGACAAGGTGAGAGCATCAGTCATAGAGAAACGCCACTGATCCAGCACGTATTTTGAGGTTGTAAGCCCCAAATTTTATTGTGTGAAATATGAATGTAGTGATGACGAGTCTTCACATGTCATTTTCAAGGATTTCTTCTTGCAGTTAGCAGTGTCACTCACTGAATGAGGAGAACAGTGTAATCAGCACAAGTTTGACAGGCAGATGTGTGGTAGCAGTGGGAACCAGCAAGTCAGTTTTATTATTTGTTATTTTAAAGAGGAAAAAGATCAAGGATGGAACAGAATTTTGAAACAGGTTGACACATTACATAGTTTCTACATAGCAGTTAATCAGAGTGTGAGATTTAGGCATGATGTCATCTAAACAGTACTTGCACAAAACATTCTTTTCAAGGAGCTAAGAGAAGGAGGTTGTATGTACATAATTATCACGTGCATGTATTTTTTTTTCTTCCTTCCTTTTCCTCATTACAAGTTGTCTTTTCTTCTGAACAGTTTCTTCCCAGTTGCTTGTGTATGTTTCGGATCCTATTTTCTTGTTCAATTTCTCCCGCTAGTGAGACAATACAATATTTGCACATACAGGTCTGATTTATTGCACTTAGGATGTGGATCTTTCATTATATCTGTTTCCAAATGAACTTTATGACTGCATTCTCCAGATCTGTCAGGCATGCGAATGGTATTTTGATTAAGATTTCTTTAAATTTATTTAGCAATTTGAAAAGTGTGGCCATTTTCACTATATTAGTTCTTATCCAGGGGCAAGAAATGTCTTTCTACTTTTCGATATCCTCTTTTTTTTTTTATGGCCGGCTCAGCCTGCCTTGAGGGCGGGGCTGGCACAGCACGTAGTGCCGGGGATCAAACAGCGGTCTCTGCAGCCACCTAAGCTTTCCTAAGGAAGTGCTGTAGATGGCTGAGCCATTCTGCTGGCCCGATATCCTCTTTTTAAGGTACTGTAATTTTCACTGTACCTATCTTTTACATCCTTTGTTAGACTGATTTCTAGGTATTTATTTTTCGGATGTTATTGCCAAGTCTGTGCTTCCCTAATTTCTCTCTCTGTGAGTTTGTTAGTGGTGTAGAAGAATGCTGTTGACTTTTGAGTGTTGAGCTTGTATCCCACTATATGGCTGCATTTGGTTGCTACATCTACCAGTTTCTTTACTGGAGTTTTGGGCCACTTACATGTCAATTATCACATCATCTGCAACTAATGATAATTTGACTTCCTCTTTTCCTATATTTATTCCATTTTTTCCTCTGGTATACTTGCTGTGACTAATGTTCCCAGAAATATGCTGGATAGAAGCAGCAGTAGTGGATATCCTTGTTTTATTCCTGATTTTAGAAGGAAGGCTTTCAGTTTCTGACCATTTAATATGATATTATTTTGTTATAGCTTTTATAACATTTAATTGTGCATAGCTTTTAATTTTATATTTAATTTCTTCTGTGAGCAGTTGGTTACTCAGAAGAGTGTTCTTTTATTTCCACGTGTTAATGTAGTTTTCGTGGCTTCTTCCTTCACTGCTTTACAGTTTCATAGCACAACAGCCAGATAATACAAGTGAGATGATTTAAGTTCATCTACATTTACTTGAACGTGTTTTGTCAGCTAATGTACAATCTGTTTTAGGGAATA
>PVJA010049426.1:0-13653 GCA_004027025.1 Myocastor coypus
TGCAGTTCAGGCTGGCTTTGAGCTCACTTTTGTAGCCCAGGCTGGTCTTGAACTCACACCAATCCTCCTGCCTCAGCCTCCCAAGTGCTGGGTTTACAGGTATGCCCCACCACACCCCACTCTGTGAAAATTCTTAAATTAATTTTTTTCTGTAATACTCAATCCTTTAGTTGTGAGCTAGTTGTTATAGTTTCATTTATGAAAAATATAGTTTGAGAAAGTTAGAAAGTACTTAGTTTTCATTGTCTTGAAATGTAATAGTTTCAACTAACTTTAAGTAAGAAAATGAACAAAATAAGGTTGTGGAAATATTTTCCGCCTGAAGTAAAAGGAAGCAATGAGTATTTCTATAAATATAGCTAATGTTTAGTTAAAGTAGAGTGAAGGTGCAAACAGATCATGTGTCACAACCTGTTGGCTTTACTCATATTGTAAATTCATGCTTTGTAAAAATGTTTAATAGAACCACAAAAATTCATAGAGGATGAAGGTATATTAGTAGATTTGGGTCCACTAGAGACAGGTCTTCTTGAACCGTGGGATTTCTTTTTTTAAAAAATTATTTATTTATTTATTTATTTTTCCTTGTTTCAGAACCTTTATTTGTTTATTCAATCATTTTTATGGCCCGCTCAGCCTTCCCCAAGGGCAGGGCTGGCGCAGCATGTGGTGCCGGGGATCGAGCCGCGGTCCCTGAAGCCGCCCAAGCTTTCCCAAGGAGGCGCTTTAGACCACTGAGCCATCCCACCGGGCCCCTGAACCATGGGATTTCTTAGTTGGACTTTAACCATCTACCCTGTCCTATACTGCCCCCCTCCACTTCCCCATTCCAGAGAACAAAACAACCTCTAAGTATGTGGATCTCCAGCCATAAGTTAGACTCTTACTCTGAGCATCTAAGAAACACACCAGCGGAAGCTTAGCACACCTAGTAACTATCAGAGGTTAAGCTGTGATCTGTGGATATCATAGGTGTTGCATAAGTGTGACCCCTTCACCAGCCCAGTGATTTCAACGTTTAAAAGAAACGTGTAATTAGCACATGTGACACGTTCCCCTTGCAACCTTACTACTTTTGTACTTCTTCCTATCTCTCTGTACTTCACTTCCCCTGACTTTGGGCTGGCTAAAGTGTATAGTGGCCTTATAGATTAAATACAAACTAATACACGTCAGACAGTGTGGTGCACTGTATAGTGAAAGCAAAAATAAGAATGGGATAGTTACATACGTGGCTAGTTGAATATTCTGAATCTCTTTTTTCTCCTTTGTCATTTGGAATAATCTGCTTTCTTAAAGTTGTGTGTGAAATGTACCTAGCAGAATACTTTGCATTGTGCTCAGTTGTCAAGTGTGTACGTAATGTATATATAGTGTCCTGTTCCCTTTCTGTAATTTCAGTCATCCAAGTGTTGGGATAGTGCCATATACTATATACCTTTGCTAGAGTGTGTTCAAATCATATCCTTGTGTAGTTAGTAAAATGTTCTTGTAAAAAAAAATAGCAACATAGATGAACCTTGAGGCCACCGTGCTTTGTGAAATCAGCCAGTCTCAAAAAGACAAGACACTGAAATGATTTCAGTTATCCGAAGTGCTTTGAGTGGTAAAACTCAGTCAGAGACAGCAAGCCCTTCTGAGTGATTTCAGATGGCTGGTGACGGGAGAATGGGAAGTTACAGTGCCATGGCTATAGTTTGTTTTGCAAGATGAAAAGCATTTAGGAGATAGATGATAGTGATATTTCTGTAACACTGTCAGTGTCCTTAATGTGCACTTAAAAATGGCCATACTTAAAAATTATATGTTACACATATTTTACCCCAGTTAGGAAAAGTAATTGATAAAACTAATTTTTCTTTCATTTATGTATTTGGTATATGGTCTCGCTGTATGGCTCGAACTCATAGTGATCCTCCTGTTTTTAGCCTCTCTAGTGCTGGGATAATGGGCACACAGCACCATGCCCAGACTTGGTAAGCAGCTCAGCACATACCCCATGGGTGGGGCTGGTGCATCATGTGGGACTGGGGATCAAAGCCTGGTCCCTGCACTTGGCAAAGCAGGAGCTTAGTCTGCTGATCTATCTCACTGGCCCTTGAGAAAACTATTATGTTTTGGTAAGGCTTTATGCCATCTTGTCTCTTTTTGGTAGATATTAGTGAGCCAAGTAACTAACTACTGTAACTCAGAAAGAGTTTTGTTCTTGCTTCACGAGTCTGTGTGAGACTCCCATAAAATAAAAGGTATATCAGAAGTTTTCATCTCTTTTAGAGGGGTCCAATCTTAGACTTGCTTGTGGAGCAGAGTGTAGAGTGCAGCTGGAAAACTCATTCTCTATTGTTTTGTCAGTTTATAAAATATTTGTTGGCCACTTATGGCTTTGAGTGAACAATAGTAACATTTGTTGAGTGACACTTGCCAGCTATTGTTCTTAGTTTACACTTAGCAGTGCTTGTAATACTTGTGGTAACAATCTTTATGAAGCAGCCCTGGAAGGTATTATGCTGTTGAGAAACCTGAGGCCCGTAAGTAGTAAGCGATTTTTCTACTTTAAAAGTCATTTTAAGCTGGGCGTGGTGGCGCATGCCTATAATCCCAGCCCTTGGGAGGCTGAGGCAGGAGGATCGGTGTGAGTTCGAGACCAGCCTGGGCTACAAAAGTGAGCTCAAGGCCAGCCTGAACTGCATAGCAAGAACCTGTCTCAAAAAGACAAAAAAAAAAAAAGAAGGTGATTTTACAGGAATTTCAATACATAGAAATGAAGGGATGATGTTCTGGAGAGAAGAAAATGTGCATATATAGATGTGGGTGTAAGGTAAATGGGATGTATTTGTTCAGAGCAGGGTTTTCAGCCTGACTGAAGTCTGCATAACCTTAGCTAGGCTGTGTAGTGTCTTCTGTTAGAATCTTGACTTTTGTGCCAGGAGCCCTCAAACTGTATTCTGAGGGATGAAAGGACTGAATTACTATGCCTGGGAATTTTGTCATCAGATGTACATTAGGAAGCGATATCTCAGATGCACCAGAGAATGGAGAGAGGGAGGCCAGAGACTTCTTAGAATGACTACTTAGCATTCTTTTGCAATCGTTAAGGAGAGTATTTTAGTATTGTAGCAAGTGAGGTCAGGGTGCAGTGATTAATAGTTGAATAGTAAGAGATGACAAAAGAGAGTCACAAATGTGAGCCTGGAAGAGAAAATTGAGTGGATGGAGCAGCGATGGCGAGCCTTTTAGAGACTGAGTGCCCAAATGCAGCTCCCAACCCACTTATTCGCCACAAAGTGCCAACACTGCTATCGAACTGGAATATCAAGGTCTTAGTTTAGGTAACATAACTCTTACATCAGCATCTTTTGTTGTAAAAGAAAAACACAATAACGTGTCATTGGTTCAACTGCGCTGGTACAGAGCATAGGGAAGACTTTCCTGTTTGTTTTTGACATAGTGCTTACCTGAGTGTTCGGGTAAGGTATGGTTTTGAAGGGTAGGACTCTTAGAGCTGTATGAGAAAAATTGCTTTCACTTAGGATCCTACCTGCACAGGGATCCTCCCTGAGCCACATTAGTCCACACAGTTGTGTTTAAATTATTATTATTATTTTTGTGGGACCAGGGTTCAAACTCATGACTTTGCACTTGCCATGCAGGCACTTGTGCCATGGAGCTTTCCTTTCTCCCCAGCCCCAGTTGTGTTTAAATTATAAATGTGGGATTTCAGTATTATTCATCTCATTTCAAAGGGTAGATTTCGGAGTGGTGTTTTCTTGCTTAAGAGATGAGCGTATCCATGTCACATGTGGGACTGCAGTGGGCTTGGACACTTGAGGAGTACAGATGTTTCCACTTCTGTAAGAGGGAACTCAGTGGGTCAGTGATTACTCTGAAGAGGAAGACATATAATAGTAGTAAGTAGTTATGTTAGTCTTTTATGCAAATTGTATAAATAGCTTTTTTACATAACATTAATATGTTGGCAGTTGGGTTGTTTGAACAGAAAATTTATTTGAAATGAGAAAAGATACATCCGTTAAATATTTTATGATTAAATGTGTAAATATTTGTAGTTTACCTTTCCTTTGAAGTATAGCCAAGACATTTTCTATAGACTGTTTTTAGAATGACTTGCCTTTACTAGACTTTTTAGCTTAATTTTTAGAGGTAATGCATTTCTTGTTTGCACTTGTATTTTTAATGTAATATTTTACTAAATTATATAATTATAGTAAATATCACTGACATAAGTGGATTTTAAAATAAGCATAATATAATCCTGTAAGGCATGCAACTCTGTTGCTGGGGAAAGAAATAAGATGGTGTGACACAGAGGACTCCTACTCACAGTAAGGAAGTGGAAATTTAGATGCAGTGGCTTCCTCATGGTTTCAAGACCCACAAGAATGTGGTTTTATTTTTACTATCTTTTAATGTATTTTAGTCTAGGGCCTACAAGGTGTCACTACACAGATTGTACTCATAGTGATCCTTCTGTTTTCAGCCTCCCAAGTGCTCAGATTATAGGTGTGCATCACCATGCCCAGTCTCAGTGAGCCTCTGGGGCGGCCAAGCTGGAATGGCACGCTGGGGATTGAACACTGGTCCTTGAGTCTGCCTAAGCAGGTGCTTTAATCCATTGAGCTATCTGGTTGGCCCTACTTTTATTTTTAAAAATATCGTTTATTTGTTTGTATGCTTATTTATTTATTTGGTACAGGGTCTTGCTATGCAGCTCAGAATCGTAGTGCTCCTCTTGTCTTAGCCTCTGCAGTGCTGGGATTACAGGTGTGCTCCACCACACCCAGTTTTGGTGGCTGGCGCTGTGCACTTGAGAACCCTGGGCTGGCTTGACATCTGATACTGGGGATCAAACTTGTGACCTTGTGCTTGCCAAGCAGGTGCTTAGACTGCTGAGCTATGTCCCTGGCCCCCATGGTTTTATTTTCAAATCCTGTGTCTGTCCCACTATACAGAGTTAGTGTATAACTTCTATGTATTCACAGCATTATACAGCCAGCACAGTTCATTTCTGGAATAGTTTCATCACACCCCCAAAGAAACCTCATGTCAATTAGCAGTCATTCCACGTCTTTTCCCTTTTCACTCTTAGGCACTACTAAGAGTATACGTTAAAAAAAAAAATGTTTTGTGTCTATAGATTTGTGTATTCAGGACATTTTATGTAAATGAAATCACGATATAGCCTTTGTAGATAATCTGTTTCACTTAGCACAGTGTTTTAAAGATGTTACATGCATTAGCATTTTATTCCTCCTTTATAAGAATAATATTCTGTTGGGTGCATATCCCACACATGTTTATGTCTTTTTTTTTTTTTTTTTTTTTTTTTTTTTTTTTTTGTCTTTTTGAGATAGAGTCTTGCTATGCATTTCAGGCTAGCCTTGAGTTCACTTTTGTAGCCCAGGCTGGTCTCGAACTCACATTCATCCTCCTGCCTCAGCCTCTTATTTAAATGTTTTTGTTCAGGTATGTCTTCATTGGTTCTTTTTTTTACATATATACCTGGGAATGCAATTGCTTTTTTTTTTTTTTTACATTTGTTTATTCACTCATCTTTCATGGCCGGCTCAGCCCGCCCCGACGGCAGGGCCGGCGCAGCATGTGGTGCCGGGGGTCGAACCGGGGTCCCCGAAGCCGCCCAAGAAGCCTTTCCAAGCAGGCGCTCCAGACCACTGAGCCATCCCGCCGGGCCCGCAATTGCTTTTTTTAAACATACATATGTCTGATTTATTTCACTTAAGAATATGGTCTCAAAGTATATCCATTGACCTAGAAATGTCTCAGTTCTTCCTTCTTTATGCTTGAGTACTCTATTGTATAAAGCCTCCAGATTTTCTTTATCCATTCATTGGTTGATGGCCATTTAGGCTGTTTCCAAGCTTTCGCTGTTACAAACTATGCCACTATAAAAAGGGTGTGTATGGATTACCCTGGTATGATGCTTTTGACTCTTTCTGGAAGATAACAAGAAGGAGCATAGCTGGGTCAACTGGAACCTCTAGTTGTAGTTTTTCAAAGCCATTTCCCCATTGATTTCCACAGTGGTTGCACCAGTCTGCGTTCCCACAAGCAGTTGAGAAGGGTTCCTTTTCCCCACAGTCCTATCATAAGCATTTGTTATTGGTTGATTTCTTGGTAATAGCCTCTCTTTCTGGAGTGAGATGGAATCTCAGGGTTGTTTTAACTTGCATCTCTAGAATGATCAGTGTTGCTGAATTTTTTTTTTTTTTTTTTTTTCTTCCATGTATTTGCTTGCTGTTCCTCCCTCATCTGAGAAGTGTGTTAATTTCAGATGCCTGTTTTTGGATTAGGTCTCTAAGCTTGAGGGGTGGGGCTGGGTGTTTTGAGTTCTTTATACATTTTAAATAAAAGTCCTTTGAGAAACAGCTTGCACAATTTTTATTTTTTTCCCACACTGTGGGTTCTCTTCATTCTGTTGATGGTTTCTCTTGTTGTGCAAAAGCTTTTTAATAAGATGCGATCCTAGTTGTTGATTCTTCCTGGTAGTTTCTGAGCATACTGGGTGTCTTAGTTATTTTTTACTTGTTGCTGGGACAAATACCTGACATTCAAAAGGAAGGAAGGAAAGGTTTTTTAGCTCACAGTTACTGGAGGTTTCAGTTCATATTCAGCTGGCCCAAGGCTGAGTGGAACAGGGCAGAGAGCATCCATGTGGGAGCGGAACAGCGACAAAATGGCGACAGAGATAGCCAACCAAACAGGGCAGCAGAGCAACAGCAGCAGCTCTAGTCTGTCTCTCTCTCTTTTTTTTTTCTTTGTCTTTTTGAGACAGGGTCTCACTATGCAATTCAGGCTGGCCTTGAGCTCATTTTTGTAGCCCAGGCCGGTCTCGAACTCACACCGATCCTCCTGCCTCAGCCTCTGAAGTGCTGGGATTACAGGTGTGCGCCACCACACCGGGCTAGTCTGTCTGTCTTTATAGTCCTATCAGACTCCCTGCCTTAGGATATCCACTCTAGACCACACCCATGGTCCCAACCCTACTCAGACCGATAATCCCATCAGTACTAAAACACATAATCCCAGTGACTCATGAGTCAAGTTTCAATCTATAGAAGTGCCTGCCCAGTGACTACATGAGGCTTTGGGGGGACAACTAGACATAAACCGTAACACTGGGTTATATGTAACCCTTGAGGAACTGCCAGAAATATTCTCACCAGTAGTTTAAAATGGATTCCAACCATGTATGTACTGACATGTTTTACCTGTCTTCTTGATTATAGCCATATATATGAATAGAGAGATTGAGTGACTTAGCAGAAATTTATTGCTCACAATTCCAAAGGCTGGGAAAGCTACAAGGAAGGGAGATCGAGTGTCTAGTGAGGACCCACTTCCTGGTTTGGAGAAAGTTTGTCCTGTTGCTGTAAGTTCACATGGTAGAGGGTAGAGAAAAGCAAGCTTTCCTATTCTTTTTATGACAATGTTCCCATTCATGAGGGCTGCATGACCTAATTTCCTCTCAAAGGCTTCAGCTGCCTGGTACCATCACACTGGAGGTTAGAATTTCAAGTAAATTTGGAGAGGACACCAATGTTCAGTCTGTAGCATCATCCTAGTGAATCTACTTTTTTCCCCCCTTTGACAGTACTAGGAATTTAGCAGTATTAGGCAAGGCCTTTGTCCTGAGCTATATCACCCAGAAGTATCCCTTTAAATTTTGTGACAGTGTCTTGTAAAGTTGTTAAACTACCTAGGCTGGGCTTGAATTTGTGATCTTCCTGTCTCAGCTTCCCTTAGTATGGGGTTACAGTTATATATTACCCTGTGTGACAGTATTTACTTTTTTTTTTTTTTTTTTTTGTGTGTGTGTGTGTGTGTGTTTGAGACAGGGTCTTGCTATGCAGTTGAGGCTGGTCCTGAGCTCACTTTTGTAGCCCAGGCTGCTCTCGAACTCGCACCAATCCTCTTGCCTCAGCCTCCCAAGTGCTGGGATTACAGGCATGCGCCACCACGCCTGGCTTAATTATATGATTTTGATTTTTTTCTTTTTTAATGTATTCAGTTGTTGCAGGGTCTCACTGTGTAGCTCAGACTCATAGTGATCCCCTTGCTTTCAGCTTCCCCAACACTGGGATTACAGGCATACACCACTATACCTGACTCTGGCTGGCTCAGCCTGCCCTGGGGGTGGTACTGGTGCAGCATGTTGTGCTGGGGATTGACTGCAATCCCTGTGCTTGCCTAAGCTTGCCTAAGCAGGTGCTTTAGTCTGCTGAGCTATCTCACTGGCCCATGATTTTGATTTCTATCTTTTTTTATTTAATAGTAGTTTTCCATTTCAGTTTTTGAAAATTTAATTTCGACATACTGGAAAGTATCTCTCCTGTTCTGTGCTTTTATGGTTGCTTGCTTGCTTATTTCTTTTTATTTATTTTTGTCTTTTGGAGACAGGGTCTAGCTATGCAGTTTAGGTTGGCTTTGAGCTCACTTTGTAGCCCAGGCTGGAATTGAACTTCCAGTGTGTGCCAGTGCTTTCTAATATTGCAGTGCTTAAGTACATTGTTTTTTTATTATTTGTCTTCCACTTCCTTTTAAACATAGAATATAACACATTTTCTTAAACAGAGCTTGTGCTGAGTGTAGCAGTACACACCTATTATCCCAGATGGCTGGGATAGTAAGATTGCAAGTTCATTGCCAGCCTGGACAATTTAGTAAGACTCTTTTCCCAAAAAAAGTAGGGCTGGAAATGCAACTCAGTAGTAGAGTGCTTGCCTAGCCCAGGTTCATTCCTCAGTACTTCAAACAAAATACAACAAGAAAATCACAGACTATATAACATGTTATTCTGTACTTTGCTTATTAATATAGTTATGTAATGCATTTATAAGAGTTCAGAGTGCTTTCTCGTTCATTTTGTAACTATGCAGATTCTCTTCTTATGGATGTGCCATAGGTAATTGGCTTGTTGTCTGTGTCCATTTTTGCAGATAGTCCATCAATAACCTTGCTATACTATTGCCATAGCTTTATTTGTGTTGCAGAAGGAGGATTGCTGGGATGTCAAATAAAGGCATTTCTCCTTTGTTAATGTTGGAACCACCAGCAGCAGTGGCAAATACCTACTGCCTGTGAGAGCCTTTGAAAGCAAGATAGTTGGAGGATTGTATACCCAAGCCCCTGATGCATGTTTCCTCAAGTCTTGTGTGGCTCCATTCTGACCCTTGTGTCATCAAGACAGAAACAGATGACTAGCACATCTTTAGGATGATGACTGTGTTAGATGCATGTATTGTAGGTGGTGAAAACCATTTAAATCAGAACCTTAAAAGATTAAGTCTTGCTGTCTTGTCTTTTCTCCCCATATAGTTTCTTTTTCTGTGTAGGTAAGATGTTTATTTGCTTTTGTGGTGCTGGAGAATGAAGCCCAGGGTTTTGCTCATGCTAGGTAACCCCTTTAGCCTTGAGATTACTTTTTGTAAGTACGTTCCCACTAAATTAGTGATATATTTTGTAGAGCAGCTGCTAAAATGTTGACAACTTTTATTTTAGAAATGGCTATCACTAACTGATGGAATTTTATTTTTTTCATTCTTCAGCCTTCAACATTCCGTGGTTGGCTTCCCACATGGAGAGTCAGTACTGCTCTGCTCCAGAGTGGCCACTTGAGTGCCTGTAAATTAGAAGTCCAGACTGACAAAACCTTCTAGATGGATCCTTTCCAAATTTGGTGTCTTTTCTACAAACTACGTGCCTCAACAACCATTTTTCAGTGGTAAGGATGTGTGCTTGCTGTTGCCTGTCAAAGAATTTTAAGACAGTGTTTGAATTGGCTTTTCTTATTCTAATCCTTCTCTTCTTACATCCAAGCTAATATTTGTGCTTCAAAAAACTTAGCAGTACACAGTTTATGGTTGTCTTGGGGTGTGGGTACGTAGATGTGCATAGAACCACATGCTTCTTTTTTTAAATTCAGTTCTTCCCACTCACCTTCCTCCCTCCGCCTCTAAATTTTTCTCCATTTTCTTTTTTCCACTATTTTAGGGAAGGGTCTACTGGGTATTCAGGGTCTCATTAGTAGATTGTAGTGATCCACCTATGCATAGGCCCCTGGGATTATTCTTGTTTTATTATTGTTATTATTATTTGCTCATATTTATTACACATAGTGTTTGTATTCATTGAGGTTATTAGGTTCCTGTAAGTGGCACACTTTAACTCTACTATTTCCCGTCTCCCTTTTCTTTTCCCCTCTCCTTCAGTGTCTTAGAGCCCTTCCCATTTGCAAAAGATCTTTTGCTTCCTTCTTTTTTTTGACTATTATTATTTTTTAAGAAATAATCACATCTAAAAATAGCAGTAATGTTAGGTTTTGCAGGCTCCAAAATATCAAGGACTTTCTTGATTCAGTGAGTTCAAAACAGTACCTAAATAGATAGGAAAAGATAATTAAATATAAATGTCCTTAGCCTTACAACAAAGGGTTATAGAAAACACATAGAGAACAAAGTTGTTCATATATTTTTGTATTTATTCCTTATAAATATTACAAATTATATAGTATATAGAATGTGTTATGTACATTCTGAATATTTTGAAGGATATTTTGGAGCCTGCAAAAAAATATTTACCAACAGCTTGCTTTTTATGGAGGAAAATACAGAGTGACCTTTAGAGTGATGAAGAGGTTATTAGATGGGGATTGTGCTGTTTTGGATAAGGAACATGGGTAAGTGGATAGGTCCCTTTTAGTTCTAGTTTTGGTGATTAACTGTAGAATTCCTGAGTACAAGCTAATTAACGTTAGTAGATGCAATTTTCTCATTTGAGAAGTGAGTGAGTTAGACTAAGTGATTTTTCTTTTTTTTTTTTGGTGGTACCAGGGATTGAACTCAGGACCCTGCGCTTGCCAGGCAAGTGCTTATTCTACTGAGCTATCTCCCTGGCCCGTAGACTAAATGAATTGCAAGGTTTTGTTTTTTGGTTCTTTCATACTTTTTAACATTTCATGATTTTAATGGACACACTGATAGAGTTTTTTTTTTTTTTCCCTTCTTTCTACAGTCCTGCCTTCCTCTTCTATCGACCTTTGGGACTTGCTTTCATTTCACTCTGGTGTTCTCTTTCTGTTGACTCTTGAATTGTCTTGTTTTTGTGACCTGGGTAGTGCCCATTATTTTCACGTTAGTGATTTTTTAACTCTTACTACATCTTAGATCAGTGGTTCCAATTTTGAGACCTGTTTAAAAAAAAGTCTCTGGCTATAGCTGAAACCAGTTGTTTTGCTGAGGCTGGTGTGGGGAAAGCCTGTGTACTTCTCCTGTCCTGTCCTCTTCATCTTGGACTTTATTACTTGCAACGCTTTCATTTTTAAGGTCTTGAAAAGAGACACTCATTTTTTTCTTCAGGATATTGTCTTATGACTTGTTGACCTGCTGGGGGAGAGGGTGTAAGGGAGATGTTTGCAGGTGAGTTCCCCAGGTTAATGGACACATATGTGCAGGACCTCAGCAGCAATAGCAAGGTATCATGGAGCAGAGCAGAGCACAAGAGCCACCTTCATCTGTATTATAGAATTCTTACACAGGCTGTCATCTCGTGTTTACATTGTTACATGCCAGCCCCCTTGGTGTATCCCTACCTGACCACAGTCACGCATGGTTACATAGCTGTATCCCACTGTACGCTTGCACTAGACAGAGAGGTTGTGTCTTCAGGTGTATGTAGATACTCCTGAGCTTTGAAGCAGTTTAAGTGGTTCCCCTTATGTCTGAGGAAGTTTTTGCCTTATTTAAAATTTTTATAAGGGAAACCGAAAAATTATAAAAATTTTCCAGCTGATGTAAGGATAGCCTTTGTTATTCATCTCCTAGGTTAAGTAATTGTCTAGTAATTGTCATGGCCAAATTGTTCATACATGTGTATCTCTTACTAAATTCCTTCCCATGAGTGTGTTACTTTAAAGCAAATTCTATGAATCATATGACTATTTGTAAACACTTTAGATGTATCCTCAATACCAGGTTCCAATATTGTTAAATAACCAGTCCTTGTACTAATTCATGTATTTATTCTAAAACCAGTTGAAATAATTGAAACAGGATTTAAATAAGGCCACTCTTCCCTCATCATCAACATCAAAAATTACTCCTTTGTAGTATTTTGTTTTAGTTAAAGCCATCTTAGGAAAGTAATATCAGCAAAAGTTGTCCCTAGATGGCTTTTTTTTGCTTAACATTGGGGCTATTACTAATAGTTGTTTTCATTGATGTACAGTATTCCAGTGTGAAAATGCCACCATCTCAAAATCAATTGTACAGTATATTTAGGAGTTTCTTCCAGATTGGGATTTATAATGAACCAACTTGTTAGGGCCACTTATTTGGTGGACAGATTGTACTTCTTTCCATTTGGATATATACGGTGGTACCTTGGTTCACAAATTTAATTCTTTCCACGATTCTGGTTATAAATTGAATTGGATGAGAACTGAATCAAATTCAGTGGTAAGGATCAGTGTTAACCTTATGGGGAAATTTGATTCTCTTCTTGTCCAGTTTGGTTTGCAACTATGGAAAAAAGGAATAAGTTTGTGAATTAAGGAGCCATGGCATTCAGGAATGGAATTTTCCAGTTCCTTTGGGTTTAGAAGATATTTCCCTAGGAATATTTCATCAAAGTACTGTGTATTAGTTATCTTGCTATGTAACAAATTATCTCCCAGAATTTAGTGATTTAACACACTGATCATTATTACCTCATAATTGGTGTGGGCTCCTTTCTTTAGGCGTATGGAATGGGTACCGCTGATGTAGAGCTAATCATAACATATTCTGGAGCTGCGTCCATCCCAAGACTTAACTGGGAAGGGCACAGATGAGCCTTCTGAGGTGGTTTCCAGCTTATGCAGGTGACACTTGACTTCCTTACATCTCAGCCTAGGGTACTAATGTGAGTAACTGACTGCTAGTTCAAAGCAAGGGAGAGGATATTTGAGATGGAAGCTGTGGCCTTTGGTAACCTCTTCTTGGACTGACAGTCCATTACACTTGCTGTGATCTTTTCTTTATATGAAATACAATGAAAATATAAAATGATTACTTTTTTAACCATCTAAGGGTATGTAATTCAGCACATTAATACATTCACATTGTTGGATAGTTACCACTATTGTCTATTTCCAGTACTTTCTCATGTACCCAAAATGAAACTCTGTACCCATTCAATAATTAATAATTTTCTACTATCCTGTTCCTTTAGAACCTGACAACTGCCACTCACTTTATAACCCTATGAGTTTGACTGTCTTTTAAGTGGAATCAGACTGTTAAGATTAATTATCTGGCTTATTTCACTTGGCATAGTGTCTGCAAGGTCATCCATACTCATTCCTTTCTAAAGCTGCCTGGCCTTCCATTACACATTTACATCACGTTTTGTTTCTCTACTATCCATTGCTTGAGATTTGAGGTGTTTCCAGTTTGAGCTATTGGGAACATTGGTAGTCTGCCAAATCTTACCTTTTCTAATAAAGTCTCTAAATCTAGTCCCTGCTTAGGGAGGGAGGTGGTGAGAATCACAAGGGCTCCTCTTAGACATCCAGTCCTAATTGTAGTGTGTGTCATCAGTCTTTTTTTTTTTTTTTTTTTTTTTTTTTTTTTTTTTTTT
>PVJA010049427.1:0-13753 GCA_004027025.1 Myocastor coypus
CCCTGCAGACTGGACATGAGCAGGAGGGCCACGGCTCCCTGCAGACTGGACATGAGCAGGAGGGCCACGGCTCCCTGCAGACTGGACATGAGCAGGAGGGCCACGGCTCCCTGCAGACTGGACATGAGCAGGAGGGCCACGGCTCCCTGCAGACTGGACATGAGCAGGAGGGCCACGGCTCCCTGCAGTCTTCTGCCTTGGAAGCCTTTGGGCCCATCTCCCTTTCCCTGGCAGGACACGAGCTCATTAATTCCTAGAACCTTTTGGTGAGGTTCTAGGTTGGTTTGGCCTGTGGAGACTCAGGTAAAGGTGGGGACAAAGGTACCCTTGCTGTGTACCCTGCCAATTTTGTTGTCCTCTCTATTGTTTTCTAAAACACAAGGTGGTGTCTTTAGTTTGTTTTTTTCTTCAGTACAAGGACTGGAGCTTGGGAGCTTGCACTTGCCAGGCAGGTGCTCGTGCCACTGAGTTACATCCCCAGCCTGGTATTTTCATCATTCCAACTCAACGTCCTTTGCCCTTCTCTGTCCAGACATGGTCATCTTCCAGCTTAGGAGCTCTGGATGTTCTCCAGGAGGGTTGTGCGCTGAGGGTGTGGGTACCCTGATGTGGGTACTTTAGCTCTGTCTATCGGTCCCCTCTTTTGCTACTATCTCAGAATGCTCCTTGCATTCTCCAGATTCCTGCCCCTGGTGTGGTCTTGACTTGTCTAGGCCTCTGGCTTCTTGCTTCTCCGTGTGGCTGGTTTCTGGGTATCGGTTGTACAGAAAGTCAGCTGGATGGTGGGTGGGAGTTGCACAGGGTCTTTCCAGGAGAGACAAAGGCCCTTCAGTTCTCATCTGTATTAATTGCTATTCCAGTATCCTCTAGATATTCCTTGCCTTGATGTATGCCAGGAATTCCTGGAAATTTGTGCCTGACAGAGTGGTAGCAGCTTGTTCAGCAGGCAGAGCCTGAGGTGTCCACCAAGCAGATGTGCAAGGACTGCTGGGAACATCTGCAGGCGCAGGCCTGGCATCCGCATCCAGCCGTGGAAAGGCACCATTTAGAACCACTAACGTCAAGGCCACAAGTCCAAACCTTCTGTTCCCTCGCCCCTCTTCCCAATTCTGCTGCCCTCCATTTTCTAGGTTCCTCACACACACGTGGGCTCTCTGCGCTGGGCCCTGACATCCCGTTTTCATTTCCACCTCTGTGCTTGGCATGTTTTACAAGTTATACTTGAAGGAGCTTGGGCATGTATGTTAGTTTTAAGTCATTGCTGCTCCACCTTCCAGCATGTGTCCTGGTGAGTCTGTCTGTCTGTCTGCCTCTGTGTGTCTGTCTGTCTGTCTCTGCCTCTCTCTCCTTAAATTTTCAATACCTGCTTTATATGCTTACTGTGAGAATTCCAGGATTTCTTTTTTTGTTTGTGTATTTGGTACAGGGTCTCAGGGGATGCAGTTCATACTTGTAGTGATCCTCCCATTTTCAGCTTCCCCAGCACTGACTAGGATTCTAGTTGTACGCCACCAGGCCCAGACTCCGTCACTGGGTCAGTGTACCCTAGGGGTAGGCCAGCACAGTACGAGGGATCAGGGATCAAACCCTGGATTTTTTTTTTTTTTTGAGGGTGTAAAATATGTCAGGTACTGCACTATGCCTTGAGGGGAGGGGGGGCAGAAAGCTCAGTAGCTGATCCTTCCTTTGGCATAGCTTTTGGTTTGGTGCTAGAAAGCAGTGCACTGGCAGGAAATTGCAAGGCCATGGGTAGGTGGAGAGAGGCAGAGGGTGCCTTAGGTGCACTGAGGAGGTGACGGTACTCTCTGGGGTGAATGGTGGATGAGCTGTTTTGAAGGGCAGGGGAGCGTGGGTGCAGGTGTTTCCAGAAGAGCGGAGCATGGAGGCATGAGCCTGCCCAGTGTGAGTGGCAACAGGCTGATGGGGGCAGCGACACAGGACAAAGTGCCAGGGGCTGATGCTGGAAATGAGTAGAGGCCAATCATGGGAGGCCTAGTGGGTTCTGCCAGGAATTTCGAACCTTACCCTTAGGTTCAGGAGAGTTACCCAGCAAGACTGGAGTTTAGACAGATTGTGTTGGTGGCTATATTGGGGAATGGATGCGAGAATGGAAAAATCTGGAACCAAGAGTCCAGTGAGGAGGCTGGGATAATGTTTATGTTCAGATAAGTGAACACAATATAGTTGGCCGGTATAGGAGAGATTTAAAAAGAGAAGGCAGTGAAGAGTGGGACTGTCTTAGAGGTAGATTGCTGAAGAGAAGGTGGAGCCAAGACTGGCACCAGGTGTTCTGCTTACCTGCGTGGGTGGATGCTGGAGTTTTTGACTAAGGTGGAGATCACAGGAGGGGCTGGATTAGGGCCAGGGTGGAGAAGGTGAGGTAAGTTTCTGACAGGTCTTGATGAAGGCACCTGTGGCAGGTCCCCGATGGAAATGTCCAGCCTGCAATTTTCTACACAGATCTCATGTCCAGGAGGAAATTGTAGGCAAGAGGTAAAGGTTTGGGAGTTGTCAGAAGGTGGGAGTCAATGCAAACTTCCTCAGTGGGTACCATTGGGCAAAGTCAGGGTGTGGAATACAAAAAGCAATGGCATGAGGAAAGAAACAGAGGGAAGCCGGAGATTAGCTAGGGGCGGAAGAGGTGTCGAAGGCGGCATCGGGAGGGAGCGTTTCAGCCACCAGGGAGAGCAGATTCAGGACAGAGTGAGCAACAGGGTCACACACAAGAGGCACAGAAGGATAGAGAATTAGCCATTGAATTTGGCGGCAGAAGACAATGATTTTCGACCGAGGAGTGGTGCTCAGAGACTGGTAGATTGAATTGGGAAGCCAGAGAGGCGGGAGAGAAGTATAGGTTTGAATACAGAGAGAAGGTATGGGCAACGGGGCCCTGGGGAGACCTGGATGAAGGGAATCCTTTCTTCTTCTGAGACAGGACCTCTCTATGTAGTTTAGGCGGGTGTTGAACTTGCTATGTAGCCCAGGCCTTGAACTCAACCACCCTCCTGCCTCAGCCTCCCGAGGGCTGGGAGGCCCTAGCTGCAGTCCTGACTGCCTCTGCTAACTGTGTTCCACAGGCTGCCTTGCTGACACCGAGCTCTTCTGATACTGAAGATTCCTCAGAAGCAAGGGTGGGGTGGCGAGAAAGGGCTGAGGGATCAGAACCCCTCCTGCCCTTGTTACCAATCAGCTGTAGATTTTATAGTGACGCCTGGGTTCATGATCTTAATTCCTTCCACGATTTTGGTCACAAGCCAAATCGGATGAGAGCCAAACCCAATTCAGTGGCCAGTTTCAGTGTTGACCTTATAGGGAGATTGGATTCAGTTCTTGTCTAATTCAGCTTGCAGTCAGAGGCATTAAGGAGAATTAAGTTTGTGGGTTGAGGTCCCCCTGTATTTAAGTCAGATTCAGATCCCATCTTTTGTGGTCAGTGTTTCCCAGGCCCTGTTGCTTGTGTGCAAGGGCAGTTCTCCTGGAATCCCAGGCAGTGGTCCACTCTGCAGAGTTTAATGAGCAAATGTTTATTTGGCTGCGCTGGTCCCAGAGGCTTTGTGTCGTACAGGTCACATCTCTCGGGGTCGCCAGTGGGAAAGGCAGAGGCTGTCGGTCGTGTTGTGAGATGTGCCTGGGTGGAGGCGGGGGGGAGACCCTGCAGGGGGTCATTGGGCACACAGCTGCTCCGAGCTGGGCAGAGGCATTGGTCTGTTTTTCCCCATTTCCCATGGACAACAAAAATTCACAGCAAGTGAACTCATCCTGTCAGCCAATGGAACCTGGTCAGCCTGTGCTCAAGCAGCCAGATGTCCAAGCTACACACTCAGAAGAGTGAGGAGGATGCGGTGCTATGGCCCACGAATTCTCGAAAGCCAGGAAAGAGACATGAACACCAGCGAATGAAGAGACAGAGTAAACACTAAAGTTAAAATCCTTGAGTCCCTAGCACGATTATTCAACTGTCCGCACAGACTGTCAGATGAAATTCCTCTGGGTCCTCAAGGTTAAAGGCCGGGTGGCTGATTACTTGATCACCCTGAAAACCAATGCTCATTCTAATCATGTTAGAATGAGTAATATGCAATATGCTCATTCTAACATGAGTATAACATCTGTACTTATCACCCTGTATCTGAACAGCTGGCCTGTGTTTCCAGTGGGCTAATAAGGAGTAGATTCAGGGAGCAGAGAGTAGGCAGAGGACAAGACACCCTGCCCCTCATTTACACTGATGAATAATTAGGTGTGAATTGTGAAATTATTCACCCATAGGCTGTGACAAGAGCGTGAGTAAGGTCCTATCCTGCCCCAGAGCTCTCAAGTGATCTGGGAGAAGGGGCACGGGGGCTGGCAGTGGTGGTTCGAGACTGATCCACAGAGGACGTCAAAACTCTGCTGGGTGGAAGAAAGCTGAGATCAGAAGGGAGTTCACAGCACCTTCTGCCCGCCTTCCACCTCCCCAACTGGGTTTGAAGATCTTGGGGGATAAATGCTGAGCCCTCTTTTGTAGCTGCTGTGGGGCTCCCCATGTCACGGGCTGAGTGTGGAGAGGTGGTCAGCTTAGCATTTGCTTGCTCCGATTGCTCCAAGTGCCCGCATAGGCAAAGTGCGTGTGGCTGTTAAGTGAGTAAACTTGATGTACCCTTTTTGGGATGGATCTCATTCCTTTAGGCCTTCATTTTTCTGAGGACTTGTGTAAGTGCTGATTAAAATGAATTAGTCAGTGGTCGGTGATCTTACGGCAAAGTTCTACATCATTAACTATCAAAACATTTCACTTACAATGCCCGCAGAGATTAATGCGAATAAAATCAGTGCCAGTATTAATAGAGCCACACAAATGGCGCATTTATAAATTGTTGAGGGAGCATAGCTTTTGGTTTTTTGCTAGGGAAACTTGACACTATTTAATAGTTTTAAGGATGCACTTACCTTAGGCCGGGATGTTGGGTGTCTAAGCATTTGCTCTAAGGAAATAATCACTGCTGAGCAGAAAAAACTCATATGGGAGGAAGCACAACAGCTTTGTCCATGATAATGACAACTGAGAACATCTTAAGTGCAATAAAAGTTCAGTATCTTGAAGATACTTATGAGGTGATAGAAAAATATTTTTAAAAATGAAAGCTAGGCATGGGGTGCATCCCTGTAATCCCAGCACTTGGGAGGCTGAGGCAGGAGAATCACAGTGAGTTCAAGGGTAGCCTGGACTACAGAGTAAGTTCTAGGCCAGCCTCAACTTCACAGAGAAACCTTGCCTCAAAAAAAAGAGAAAAAGCATCAAATCTGTATCTTAAAGGCTCCTAAGTGCAGATTACCTGGGAAGGCAGAAACTGCTTTTAATAAGTTTCTTTATGGATCTTACGCTCAATGAGGCCTTCATTCTATCTTTTTCCCTACCCATGGGGCCCCTGGTCCCAAAAATATTATTACCTGCTCCCCCCCCCAAAAAAAAACACTTTACTAATTTGTGTTAGAATTATACGATAATTATAATCAGGGATCATCTGTTTTTGCTTCATTTTATAGTTGGGAGCAGATGCTGACAGACTTGTCTAAATAAATCAAGAGCACATCTCAGCTTCTGACCCAGTGGCTTTTCAGTGACACTAGTCTAGCTTTGAGGACAAGGCACTTCAAAAGGCGGTGGCTTGGACCCGACAGCCCCCGAGCCCCTCGAGTCACCAGCAGACTCTTCCTGCCTCTCCCAGGAAGCGACTTCTGCCTCTTTCCGCTCCCAGGCAACCATGTGTCAGATAGAAGCTAGTGCCGCAATCCATGACTTGCTCTGGTTCAAGTCTGAACAGGTGAGAAGTCTACATATATACTTTTAATTCATTAAGTGAGGCAGTAGCATCAGGGAAACCCTTTGCGTTGTGTGCAGTCCAGCGCACTCTCTGTGTGCCAGACTCATTGCTCACCTGTGTGAGGAGATTGCTTGGGGAACAGCCAACTCCCTGTGTCTGCAAGGCAGCTGTTATAGGCTGGCCCAAACCTGTTTCTCTTCCTGCAGTTATGGCAGCACCATAATACAGGGTGCTCTCTCCACTCTCTTCCTGCTGGCCCTCTACTGATGAGTTGTGGAGTTTTGTTTTTTGTTTTTATTTTTACTTTTTTTTTTTTTTTTTTTTTAAATGCATTTAGGACAGGGGATGTAGGGTCTACAGGGTCTCACTATGTAGATAGGATTTGTAGTGATCCTCCTGCTTTCAGCCTCCCAAGTGCTGGGATCACAGGCGTGCGCCACTACACCCAGTCTCAATTGCCATCTCAGCACTCTCACGGGTGGGGCCGGCATGCCACGCCAGGGATAGAACTCCTGTCGCTATGCTCTGCTGAAGCAAACGCTTTAGTCCACGGAGCTATCAGGCTGGCCCTGAGTTGTGAAGTTTTGGAGATGTGACTTTCATGAACGATTCTACTTTCTAGATCTCTCAGCTCTTCCCTGAGTCTGACGGTAGCACTTGGCCTTCCTGCTTGGTCTACATTTCGAGGCTCTTAACTGCTGTCTCTGCCTCTGGTGTCTTCCGTCTCCACAAGAGATGTCAGGTGTGCTCAAGCGCGGAGCTGATACCACAGACCCAAACTTGGGGAATCTTTCTGGGGCTTCTCCTTGCCTACAAGATAAAATCCAGACTCGGGAACAGATCCCTCCGTGAATTACCTCTTGCTTACCTCTCTTATCTGCAGAGACAGCACAGCATGCCCATCCTTCAGGTCTCATATGAGACATCTTCTCTTCCCCCTTGACAAATGAGGCAGGTGTGCAGCAACACATGGGGTCTCTAGTCCAGCCCTGGTGAATACACCATGCCCACTCCTGGAATATCCTTTATCCAGGCTGAAGGATAGTTTTTTTTTTTTTTTTTTTAAAGAATTTATTTTATTTTATTATTTTTTTTCTTGTTTCAGAACTTTTGTTTGTTTATTTATTTTTATGGCCGGCTCAGCCTTCCCTGAGGGCAGGGCTGGAGCAGCATGTGGTGCCGGGATCGAAACGCGATCCCTGCAGCCACCTAAGCTTTCTTAAGCAGGTGCTTTAGACCACTGAGCCATCCTGCCAGGCCCCTGAAGGATAGTTTTTGTGGTTTCTCATTCTTGACAGTCCATCTAGTAGGAAACATACCAAGCATTGTGGGACACTTCTGTATTCCTAATACTTAGGAGGCTGAGGCAGGAGAACCGCCAGGAGCTTGAGGCCAGCCTGGGCTATATTGTGAATTCCAAGCCAGCCTAGATTGGTGGGTGGAACTCTGTCTCAACCAACCCAACCCAACCCAACCCAACCCAACCCAACCCAACCCAACCCAACCCAAACCAATTAAACCAAACCAAAATAGAGAAAATATGGGGCCCGGCGGGATGGCTCAGCAGTCTAAAGCGCCTGCTTGGGAAAGCTTGGGCGGCTTCAGCGACTGCGGTTCGATCCCCGGGAACCACATGCTGCGCCAGCCCTGCCCTGGGGGCGGGCTGAGCCAGCCATAGAAATGAGTGAATAAACAAAGGTTCTGAAACAAGAAAAAAATAAATAAAAATAAAAAATTCTTCAAAATAGAGAAAATAGAGCCGTATTCTCGGAGCTGAAATGAAAAATGGTATATTTCTGACAGGAGAGAGTGTGGTAGAGCTGGCTGGGAAAATGAGCAGCAGGACCTATCAATTGCAAGATCCCAGGGCAATGCCGCACCCCATATGTAGAACATCTCCAGAGCTGCTGTAGCAGGTGGACAGCATGAAAGGACACCGGATGCCCCAGGGAGCCACTCTCCTGGCCTCCCAAGATAGACTGTGCTGCACTTCCCAGCTATGGCATGTACTTTTAGCTTTTCTTTTCCACTCTTTTTCTCATGTTCTGCCCAAGTTCACTCTGCAGAGCTGGTTTCTCCCGTACCCATTCACCCTACACGTTTTAAACAAACATTTCAGTGTCATTGTTTGGCCTGTCTCCTCCAATTCTTTGTTTGAGGTGAGAAGGACCTGGGATACCTGGATCAGTGAGCCATTTCTAAATGAACTGCTCATAACCTTTCAGCAACCACTGAGCAGTCCTTCTGAGGAGGAGAATGGCTCATCACTCCAGGAGCCAGACTCTGCTTGGATAGGTGAGCAGCCCCAGGTGTGACAGGACCCTCTGGTGTTTGTTTCCACCACAGCCAATGTTTGTGTTAAATGTTCTGTGGGAAGATATGTGCCCAGTCTCCTGGTGGGAAGCAGGTGGTGGAGTGAGGCCCTTTGATGTTATTAAGCTGGCAGAATGTGGGACACTGTTCTGCTTCCTCTCAAGAGATTCTTGAGGGACACTTTCTGCTTTAGCGCTAGCAGCAGGCCGGTGGCAGCTGTGTGACTTCACAAAAATCAATAGCCTAGCTGAGGGTGGTGCTGCATGTCTATGATCCCAGTACTTGGGAGTCTGAGGAATGAGGCTTGTTGACAGTGTGAGACCAGCCTGGGCTATATAGTAAACTCAAGGTGAGCCCAGACTGCATAGCAAGACCCTGTATCAAAAAACAAAACAAAACAAAAATTGATAGCTGATGTCCTTGGTGTCTAGGGGTTTGATGAGATGATATAACTGCCAGCCTCAACGGCCCGTCTGCTGGTCACATGGAGCAACCAAGGTGTATACTGTACCTGGTTTGATCCCCACTGACTCTTAGGCATCAGGACAAAGCACAGGAAGCCAGGGAGAAGGGGAAGGAAGGGGCAGTAGCAGCCTTGGGAGGCTGGATCAGGGAGCACTTTTGGTGACAGCAATTAATGCGGAAACTGGGCTCAGAACTCAGCAGACAGCTCATTCAGAGCCTCGCTGAACTCCCAAGGACAGTGGCACATGCTCCTCAGGTTCCTGTGCTGAGATTTCTTCACTTTGGCCCACTGGCTTGGCTGACTGACTCATTCCTGGATTCCTTCCCAGGCCCCAGAGCCACACTGAAGCTTTTTTCAGTACATTCCTCAATTTTCTGGGAGCAAACACAGTGTCTTGTTTGTTGTATTTGTCTAGCCCCTACTCTAAATGTAATAGGTGTCCAGTAAATATTTGTGGAGCAAATGAATGTCCAGGCTTTGTGGGGAGGACATTCATTCATTCATTCATTCATGCCCTTAACCAGTATTAATTAGCACAAGGCACTCTTGGTCTGGATAGAGGGTGGGGAGGAGACACTGGGAAGATAAAGCGCCACCTTTCTGCAAGTTGCTTATCCTTACGATAAATCTGCCCCAAGTGGGGTAGCCTTGTGAGAACCATGGGGACATGGTATAGAAGATGCAAGGTTTCCAGGAGAATTTCCTAATCTTTTACATGAGATGCACCACCCCCAGGGTTGTGTTATGGAGAGCAGTACCACTGGAACCCTCTGCTGTCACTCATGCTCAGCAGTGCCCAGGCCCAGGCTGGCCCCTGGGGAGCTGTGGTTGTGGCAGGCCTGGCACCTACAAGTAGAAGCAGAAGAGAGCCAGCCAGTTCCCAGTGGTGTGATGTTTTCAGTTATTCTGGAAATATACCCAGGAGGGGAATAGCTAAGTTGGATGGGACTTCCAATCATAGTTTTCTGAGAAATTGCCAAGCTGATTTCCATAGTGATTGTACCTGTCTACACACTCATCAACAGTGGAGAAGGGTTCCCTTAACGCACAGCCCCTCCAGCATTTGTTACTGGTTGATTTCTTGATTATAGCCCTTTTTTTTTTTTTTTTCTGGGGTGAGATGGATTCTCAGTGTTGTTTTAATTTGCATTTCTTGACTCACCAATGATGTTGAACACTTTTTATGTATTTATTTACCATTTGCATTTCATCTCAGAAGTGTATAGTCATCTCAGATGCTCATTTTTGGATTGGGTCTTTGAATTTTGAGGGTCTAAAAAATTCTTTATATGTTCTAGATAGAAGTCCTTTGTCTGACAGACAGTTGGCTTTAAGTTCTTCCAAATTTGTGAGTTATTATTTTACTCTGTTGGTGATTTCTTTTGACATCCAGAAACTTTATGAAGATGAGCTCCTAGTTGTTGAAATGTTTTATGTGCAGTGTGGTATTCTTTCATTCTTTACCCACACCTATGTCTTTAAGATTTCTGTGTACTTTCTCTTCCAGAAGGTTTAGTGTTTCAGCTTCAATATTTAAAAACTATGACCCATTTTGACTGTAGTTTTGTGCCTTGTGATAAGCATAGGTCTATTTTAAGCATTTGGTACGTGCACAGCCAGTCTTTCCTTATTTATTAAAGAGGCTATCTTTATTTCAGTGAACATGTTTGGCCCCTTTGTCAAAGATAAGGTGCTATGGCAGAGTGTGTTTGTAGTTGTGTCTGCATCTTTTAATCTGTTTCATTGATCCTCAGGTCTATTTTTTCCCCCAGTTCCTCAGGTCTATTTTTTTTCCAGTGACATGCTGATTTTATTACAGTAGCTTTGTAGTATTGTGATGCCTCCTGCCTTTCCTTTGTTACCCAGGATTGCTTGTAGTTCTCTTTTTCAATTGGATCCTTCTATGGGTTTGGTAACAGAATATTTGCCTTCAGGAATGAGTTTGGGAGAATTCCTTCCCTTTCAACTTTGTCATAGAATTTGAGAAGAATTGGCTTTAAATGTACTCTAAATTTCTTGTCGAATTCAGCTGTGAATCCAACAGGACCTAGGCTTTTCTTTCTTGGGAGTTTTTTTTTTTTTTAAATTACATTTTAAATTTCATTCCCTGATTGTTATGGTTTGTGTGTATTTGTCCCCCCAAAGCCTCATGCAGTCAACACATGTAGGGGAGCAACCATGGTGCCATGCGAGGAGCCACGTGGCCAGGAGTGAAGATGGTGAAGTTGGCTAGAGCTCAGACATGGCTCGTGGTCCCAAGAAGCAAGCAGCAGCTCAAAGCATTAGATGCCAGATAAATTGACCGGTGTGTTTGCTCCCTGTCCATTCACTAGTCCCCATAAGCTGAGAGAATGTCTGCCTCTCATCATCTTCCTAAGGAATGGACCCAAATATGCTCTGACAGAGATGAAGTAAAGAAGATTCACATGCAGTGCTTCATTAAGATGAATGGCAAACTCTGAAGTGATATAACCTATCCTGGCTTTATGGATGCCATCAGCATTGACAAGACCAGAGAGCATTTCCGTCTCATCTACAATATCAAGAATCACTTTGCTGTTCATCAGATTACATCTGAGGAGGCCAAGTACAAGTTGTGCAAAGTGAGGAAGATCTTTGTGGGCTCAAAAGGGATCCTTCATCTGGTGACTCATGATGCTCACACCCTTTGCTACCCTGACCCCCTCATCAAGGTCATCAACACCATCCAGATTGAGTTGGTGTCTGGCAAGACCACTGATTTCATCAACACTGGTCACCTGTGTATGGTGACCAGAGGCGCTAACTTGGGAAGAATTGGAGAAATCACCAACAGAGAGAAGCTCCCTGGCTCTTTTGATGTGGTTCATGTGAAAAGTGCCAAGGGCAATAGCTTTACCACCTGGCTCTCCAACATCTTTGTCACTGGCAAAGGCAGCAAGCCATGAATTTTTCTTCCATGAGGAAAAGGAATCTGCCTCACCATTGCTAGAAAGAGAGACAAGAAGTTGGTAGCCAAACAGAGCAGTGAGTGAAATGGTCTCTAATAACATTCTACAGAGGTCTCTGTTTAATTAAAGATAATAGAACTTAAAAAAAAAAAAAGCCTCATGCAGTCATTGGGGCAAGGCTCTACAGTTCGTGATTAGTTTATAATCCGAGAGTGGGAGTACTGCTGGGATTATGGGTGTGAGTGCACACCCAGCCTGTGGCAGATAAGGAGGAGAGAGGCTTGTCTCTGCCACTGCTGCCACTGCTCCTCCCTTTTGTTCTTTGCTCTTAGCCGCCACCATGAATGGTGCCACTCAACCACATGTCACTCTGCCTTGACACCAGCTGAGTATGGACCGAAACCTCCACTAACTGTGAGCTAAGTAAATCTTTCCTTTCTTAATTTTGAGTGTTGGGTATTTTGTCCCAGCAATGAGTAAAAAGTAACTGAGGCATTAGCATTGGGTTTTTCAGAATTTTTATATCTTGTTGATTCAGCTTTGGTCAAGTACTCTGTCCACTTATTCTATGTTTTTTATTCTGTGAGAGTAAAAATTTAGGATGTATATGTTGATGATATTCTGTATTTCTATATGGTCTGTAGTGACATTACCCTTTTCATTCCTTATTGCATGACTTTGAATTTTTTCTTTCCTTTTTTTGAGAAACTTGAGTAGGTGCTTACCAACTTTCTTTCTTTCTTCTTTCTTTCTTTCTTTCTTTCTTTCTTTCTTTCTTTCTTTCTTTCTTTCTTTCTTGTGGCACTGGGGTTTGAACTTATGACCTTGCACTTGCCAGACAGGCACTTGTGCCATGGAACTAACTCCCCAGCCCCTTATTTATTCTTTTCAAAGAATCAACTCTTCAGTTCATTACTTTGTATTGTGTTTTTTGTCTCCATTGCATTAATTTCTGCTCTAATCTTTACAATTTCTTGCCTTCTTTGGGCTTTGGGCTTGACTTGATTTTGTTTTTCTAGGAGCTTGTGGTGCTGCATAAGATTGTTTTTCTGGGCTTGTTTTGTTTTCCTGATGTGTGTATTTACCCTATAAATTTCCCTCCTAAGATTGCTTTCATTGCATCCCACAGGTTCTGGTAAGTTATATCTGCATTTTCATTTGATTGTAAATATTGCCTGATTTTTTCTTTAATTTTATCTATGACCCATTGATTATTCAGGAGGGTGTTATTTAGCTTTTGCTGTTTCTTTTGTCAGTAATTTTCAGTTTCATTACATTATAGTCAGATAATATTCATGGGATAATTTTAATTCCTTCACATTTGCCTAAGCATGCTCTGTGTTCTATTTTGGAGAACCCTTGTACAGCTGAGAAGAATGTGTATTCTGATGCTATCGGGTAAAACACTCTGTAAATGTCTGCTAGGTCCATTTCTTCACAAGTTTGATTTAGTTCTATCCTTTCTTTGTTAATCTTTTTGCATAGTTGATCCATCTCTTTGTGACAGTGAGGTATTAAAGTTCCCCATTACCATTGTGCTATTAGTCATTTGAATTTTCATGTCTGTTAAAATTTGTCTTGTGTAGTTTGGTGCTGCTACACTTGGTGCCTGTATATTTAGGATTCTCATCTTTCCCTCTAACAACTATGTAGTGGCCTTCCTTATTTCTTTTAATCATGCTTGGTTTGAAGTTGACCTTGTCAACAACCAGAGTAGCTATATTTTTCTGGGTTCCTGTCACATGAAGTGTTGTTTTCCATCCTTTGAATTTTCATCTTTTATTTTATTTTTATTTTTTGTTTTTATTAGCAATGCATAATACAGGAGCTAACATTCCATTCCTTTCATGGAGTAGGTGCATGTGTATTCTAGATCTTGCTTCTCTTTCATCTCATTTACCTCCCATCCTTTACCCTTCATTCTTTCCCATTTGAAAAAATGAGCTCATTGCTGTTTGAGAAGGAGCTTCCTTTTTTGAGCTATCTATCAATATTTTATTTTTAATTGGTTTTGTTTTATTTTGTTATATTACCAACTTTATTGAAAATCAGTAATTATATAGCATATTAAAATTATAGACAGAGCCGGGCGTCGTGGCGCATGCCTGTAATCCCAGCACTTGGGAGGCTGAGGCGGGAGGATCAGTGTGAGTTCGAGACCAGCCTGGGCTACCAAAGTGAGCTCAAGGCCAGCCTGAACTGCATAGCGAGACCCTGTCTCAAAAAGACAAAAAAAAAAA
>PVJA010049428.1:0-13750 GCA_004027025.1 Myocastor coypus
GAGAGAGATTTCACCCAAACATACTGTCTCCAAGGATTTTCCTGAAGACTAATTTCTGAGGACCCAGGTGATATCTATACTATAAAAGTAAACATCTCCAACAAGACCTACAGTGACCAGAAGTAGCATTTAGTGAGTAAAATTTGAAACAATGATACATAGCTAAAGGAAGGTTGTATAACAGTGTTACTCAGAGGCCATGAGACTAGAAGGCTGTCTATGGCAGCAGTAACTGGGACTCACAAAGAATTCAGTGCTGAATGGTAGACTAAATTACTAGGTGGCTATCCCTTTGAGGAATGCATCTGCCTTCTTCATTTGTAAATGTGTATAATAACCAGCTAGTCCTTTTTTGCAGAACACCTGTGAAAATTAAATGCGACTCAGAATGTGAAAGCACTTTACAAAATTAAAGTTCATTTGCAAATTAGAGTTGCCTCACTGTTAATTTTTCCTTTTTCTTTCTCCCATTCAAAAGCTATTTGATAAGCATATAGTGCACAGTATTCCATATATGTAGCCAAAGAATCTTGTTCACATAGTTTCCATTCAAACTGGCCATAAAATGTGAGATATCACAGTAGATGTGTGGGATACCAAATTATAGAGGACAATAACTTGTATCAAGGACCCTGGAGTGGTGGTGAGGAGTATGGAAGTGTAGCATTTTAAAGAAAGTGACCATAAACATGATCCTCTAGAAAGTGACATCTTATTAGCAGTCACAGAGGTGAAAGAATGAACCATGTGGAATTCTGGAAAGTAAACAAAGGAGGGAACAATTGAAAGAGCCACAGGGCAGTGGTGCACCAACTATTTTAAGGCTTCCAGACAGAGGAGTGTAGATGTAATAAGCGCGGACAAATAAGTAGAAGACGAGTTCAGCTGATAATTGAGAAACAGGTCAGATGGAACCTGGGGTCATAATGTGAATTTTCTTTTATCTTTTGAATGTAGGGGTATAGGATATATGAAGACAGCTCATTCGCATATCCTAGTGGCACAAGATGGAAGATGAACAAACGTTAAAATAGAACAACACTGCACTTACGAAAACATATTATACTATTTATATTATGAAATGGTTTGATGTGTAACAGACTGGCATCCTTAGCAGTGTTGACACAAGACTTAATCATCTGAAGGAAATATCAGCAGGGTTAGATAGAGGTTTGGGAGAAGAGTATTAACAAAGAGAAATAGACTGAAGAAAATAGAAGGATAGTGGTGATATTATCTGAAAAAAGGAAACTAGGAGAATTAAATTGGAAGAGAAGGAGGGCTTGCCAGATAGCTCAGCAGACTAAAGCACCTTTTAGGCAGAGTGCAGCGGCCAGGGTTCAGTCCTCGGTGTGCCATGCCATGCCAGCACTGCCCGTGAGGCATGCTGAGACAGTGATTAACACAGGGCATGGTGGCACGAGCCTATAATGCTAGTGCTTAAGAGACTGAAGAGACTGAAAACAGGAGAATCACTACGAGTCTGATCTTTGTAGTGAGACCCTGTAGACCCTGCCCTAAATACAAAAGAAAAAGAGGAAGAAGAAGAAGAAGAAGAAGAAGAAGAAGAAGAAGAAGAAGAAGAAGAAGAAGAAGAAGAAGAAGAAGAAGAAGGAAGAAGAAGGTGCAAGGTGTTCAGATTTAATTAATAAAATCATATTAAACATCCAAGTGGAGATGTAATGAACTTTCAGATAAAAAATTCACAAATTCAGAGAGTAGATTCAGTTAAATTTATATATTTGGGTACCAGTAGCAGTGAATTCTGAGTCTAACAGATTTGTTTCAACTTCCATGAGTGTAAGGATAGAGATAATAGAGCCAAGGTCCACAATTTATCTAGGGATCCATGTGTTTGACAATTCAGAATCAAAAAGGAATTATCAAAGAAGACCAAATCAGTTCAATAGTCAAGACAGGCTGGCTCCATGCAAGCCAACTAGGGTCTCAACAGAGAGAGTGATGCTCTTTCAAATGCTGATGACTTGGTATGAGGGATAGGTTAATATTTTTCATACAGGCAATAATCTAGAGACTACTAACAATCTTAACCAGAGAATTTTTACCAGGCAAGTGGAAGAAAGCTGTTCTATGCAGACAAAGGAAGGGAGGAAGCAGAAACAATATATCTCTGCATTTGCAAGGAATTTTCTTTTTTAGAAAGTGAAAAACAAAATAACAAAATCTGGGGATGTTAGGTTGAGAAAAAGTTTTTTTTTTAATTGTAATATAAAAAATATTCTAAAGGGAATCATTTAGAACAGAGGAAAGCAATTGGTGTTAACTGAAATGATGTTCTAGAACTTGTGAGAAAGCATAGAATCGAGTGCCCAGACAGGACAAGTGGAAGCCAAACCATGCAGGCCAGCTGGTGCGGAAGTAGGAGAGCCCGAGGGAAGCTGTGTACAGATACCATCAGGGTGGGTGTGATGGCAAGAGGCCCTGGAGCTCTGGGTGGCCACAGAAGTAGGAGACTGAGAGTAAGCTGGTCCTGAGGGTCTCAACACACAGGAGAAGGTGTAAGTATTAAGTAAGCATGGGCCAAGAAAACAGAGTATGGTTTTTAAGACTACAATGGTCATTGGGAGAAGATAATGATATTTTAGGGAGCTTCAAACATTACTCTTTGGGAAGTTTTGTATATAAAGGAATTATGAGTTATGATGTGGAGGCGAAGGCAGCAATAGTGCATGCTGGAGAGTCATTTCTACTCATCTGTTCAGCAAGATAAGAAGGAAATTAGAAAATAGAAAGAGGTAGAGGCAACAAGCTGAGAGTTTGTACATCCAGTGAATAGAAAGATTGTGTTTTCTAGGGCTGGCCAAATAGCGCAGGGGATTGAAATGTTTGCTTAGGCAGACACAGGACTGCGGATTCAATAACTGGCCTGCAGTGCCAGCCCTTCCTCTGGGGCACACTGAGATGGCAAATAAGACTGGGCATGGTGGCGCATGCATGCCTGTAATCCAGCACTTGGGAAGCTGAAAATAGGACTGTCACTGCAAGTCTGATCTCTGTAGTGAGACCCTGTAGATCTCTAATAAAAAAAAAGTATGTTTGCTTGATTATGTCAATCACCATCAATTTTGTTTTCTGCCTCTGCTGAAATGACTTCCGCTTTTCTTTCTCCCCATTGACAATTCTTTATTTCATATTAATGTTATTATATACAGAGAAGTATTTATTTGTTTCTGTGTTTATGTTAAGTAAAATGCTATACACCAGCAGCATGCGCATCAGATAGGAACACATTCGGAATGAAAGTTCTCTGCTTGTAATTTGAGCACATTGCCTAGTGACCGCTAGGCCTAGAGCTCAGGTCATTCCTCTGCATATAATCTGTGGACACTGCTGCCCAGGCTGAGGTGCATTTTCCATGGAGCCTCCCTAAGGACTTTCCAAAAGCAAGCTTAATCATCTTATGAGCCTCAAAATCTCTCACTGGGCTTCCTGTGTCTAAATATAACATCTAAAATTATTTGTTTATGTTTTCCCAAAGGATCATTCAAGGTTCCATGTTGTTTTTCATTCCCTCCTGTTTTAGGCTGCATCTTCTCATCTGTTTGTTCTGAAGAGTCTTATCCTGCAACTCAAAATGTTGCTCAGTTTCCATATTTGAGCCATAACCTTTCTGGTTTCCCCAAGTCAAGTTAATTGCTTTCTGTGTGTGCTTGCTTTGAATTTCACCTAGACTTCTATTTCTACAAGCATCTTATTTTATCCCTATATTTTTTATTTACTATTCTCTAGTAGATGGAAATTCCTCAATGGAAAGGATAAATTTTAAAGATTCATAATCCTGTATCTTGAAGATTTATTAGGCATTCACTATATGTTCTTGAAGGATGAGTAACTGAATAAGTTATTCCAAAGTAAAATAGTTTCTGAATTTAAATGTTATGCTATGTCTGATTCTTATTCACAACTATGTATAATGCATTATACACAGCCAGAAATAATGAACAATCTGTTTATGAAATCCATTTCCTTATACCAGGTCATTTATAACTACATTAAATGATAATTTATAATACTTTCATTCTTAATGTAGTAAAAGCAAACATTTACTAATTTTTCAGGGCAATTTTGTGATTTGAATGAATTACTTTACTTGAACTACATAGGACTGTTTTCCAGCTATTCAGGTCTTTTCCTCTAGGACCCACTCAGTCCCTCATCATATGCTCCAGCTCCTTCTTCAGGGCAATGTGACAAGTTTCATAGTCTTGTGGTAGGGCTTCCATGATAATGGCCTCATGAATTTCATGCTGAGCATGAGGGAGTCCACCGAGCACTCTAGGATTCATTTGCTTTCACATCATGGTTCACACCAAGTAAACACTTTACTTTGAATCTCTGACAGCTGGATCCATGGACACATTAAACAAAACACAAGATACATTGGGGCAATTAAAATATAAAGTGACACAATTATTAATTCATTATATCTATATCCAATCATATATCTTAAATGAATTAAAGGCATTGTCTAATACATGAACCACTGAAGGCTTTTTTGCTCACATAGACCTTTCAAAGGATAAATAGCATAGATTCCTATTACCTCTAAATGATTGCAGCAAAAATGTTACTAGGTTTAGAATCAAAATTCTATAACACTATGTAAACTATTAAAGGCATGTATAGATTATGAGATTGCTTGCTTACGGAGAGGATTACTAACTTTAAAAAGGGGATCACATGTTTTCTTAAGTTATACAGCTTTATGATACAATTCATTTTTAAAATTTTATTTTTATTTATACACAGGCTACAGTGAGAATATGGATATAGATGCTGATAGATACATATATGCATGTGATTGTGATGAATGAAAACTGGAGAAGTTATTTACAAATTATATACAATTAAGGGTGATATTTCCGAGAATTATGTGCTTCACTTTTGAAAATCCCAATATTTGAATCTTTCTCTCCTTGAATACAAGCTAGTTGCATGTTCAAGCACTTTTACATTTATATTTAACCATACAAATGAGTCATGGTAATTCAGTGTGGATGCCAGTGATGTGCAGCTCTTTCAGGAAAGTCCCCAAATCATACCTGGCCTTATTTTTTCTGTTATCTAGCTGAATGAGCAGAACTCCGAGGACATAATAGTGCACTTGACTCCAAAATGGTTCAACAGCGTGAAAATTCTTTAGTACCAGTAGACATTACCTCGCATTGAATTTTTATGTGATCAAAATTTGCAATTATTTAATCTATTTGTGTTTCTATATTCATATTTTACAAAAGGTAAAGTTTTTTTACTCGTTAGAATCACCAGAATCTTTTCTTTATATCCAACAGTGAGACTTCTCCACCCTTAATTCTACTACCACTAGGGTTATTGTCTAGGTTTTATTGGCAAAGATGGCTCAGACCATCAGGGAACCAATCTGGGGATGTGGATGGGTTTGAAGGCAGAGCAGGGCCGCACTGACCTTTGAGGCTACACAAGTGTCCCATAGCACAGATGGCAGGCATGGTTATGGTTTACCATGCAGTGAGTGAAAATGAAGACAAGAAAATAAATTAAGACTTGAAAGTATAGCCGTGATTTTGATGAAGGTGAAATATGAGGCAATACTGAGAACTTGTCCTAGATTGTAGATCATGCATACAAAATTTCTTTCTTGCTTAAAACAACACTGCGCCACTCCGCTCCTATATAACTCATGTACAAAGGCTGTTTACAATGTTAGTCCTATTGTCATTTCACAAGCACTTCTAAATTGTATTTGATAAAAGATATGCGGTCTTCATGCATAGAGGAGAGCCAGAAATACATCACAAGTACACCGGACAGTGGCTAATCTCTTGCTAATCATCACCTTAAGTTTTAAAGACCACAGGTAAATTGGTCTTAACTTACCTAAACCAACAACAGCTAAACAAAACATTTTCAATTTGTTTAACTGTATATATTAATTAATGTTTCATTCTTTGTGACAATGTAGTAGAAATCAGCTTTGTTTACATCACAGCAAATTAAAATTTAATAATGCATTCCTTCTTTTATTTATTTTTAGTAAACTCTCAAGATTTTTGATCCTCAGTAATTAAAGCTTGGCTCTCAAGTAATTTTCAGCATTGTTGAACAGACAGGAAGTTTAATATTATTATCTTTCTGAATATCAAACACCTTAGACATAACGTGAAACAGGTATTTTCTATCAGTTGGTGATATTCTATCTTTAAAACCCCTATAGAATGTAAAAAAAGAACAAATACACATTGTTACACAGATATTTTTGAATTTAATCATTTACAAAATTGTAGCGTCACACTTCCATGGACATTTTTCCTTGTCTCATATGCTGCTAGCTTTTTTCCTCAATTTCTTTCGTTTTTTTATTTTTAAGTAAACATTTACTTGAGAGAGTATCACAATAATCGATATGATATTAGAAGCAGTGAAAAATTAGAAGACCAGAATGATAGGCATTTCAAGCATGGTTTTAGTAATACACATTGCTATCCTAAGTGATTCACAGATATCATTATATATAGTCAGTCATGGTGTAAATTCTACCAATTACCTGCTGGCTTCAAAAACATGTTGGAGAATTTTAGGACCATTTTCTTAACCACCCTTCAGAAAAGTCTAACCATAAGGTACAAAAAGGAAAGCCACATTAATATACTGAGCTGTAAAAGGCTCAAGTCAACAGCCCCCGATAATGCCAGATGAGCTGATAATCCACTACTGTTATGGACTATTGGACTAAGCACACAACTGCTTTCTTTTTGTGCAATGAAAGGAAAGATCTGTACTGATGAGGTTTATGCAAGAAATCATGTCTGCATCTTGTACTCTGAAAACTGCAGTAAAGACAACATTATGTGATGTATTAACTATTGTAAAATGCTACCACTAATAATATTTTTTTTAAAAAAGAATATATAGGAAGTTGATATGCATATAACTTAAACACATGCTAGAAAGAGATTGCATGCAATGTGCTTTAGTAGTGTTTCAGTTACTCTTATTTCATTGATGGGACAAATATCCGACACCCAAGATGAAGGAAGGAAAGGTTCATTTAGCTCACAGTTATGGGAAGTTTCAGTCAGTACTCAGCTGGCATCAAGGAAGTGTGGCACATGTCAGAGAGTAACTTTTCATGGTGGTGGCAAAGAGCAAGAGTATAAGAGCAAATGGGATGAGTGACAGCAACAATGGCTACAGAGAAGAAATCCATCTCTCTGTCTCCCTTATATTACATTCAGGCCGTCTACCCCAGGCTGGGCATAGCACTCACACCTATAATCCCAGCAGTACTCAGACCCATAATCCCAGCCTTAGATCATTAATTAATCTCAGGCTGTAAAATTGCACCTCAATAACTACATGAGGCTTTGATAGGAGGTGGGGACAAATACGCACCAATCATAACAAATAGGTTTACAAAACTACATAACTTTATCTAGATTCCAGACTAGCAAAGTGAGAAGGTATTAAAAGTGGCTATCTGTAGGAGTTTTTTTCACCTGGATAGTACAATCATATTATGCAAAGAAAATAATTTAGCAATGGGTAATTTGTAAGTATCTTAGATCGATCCTCATATATGAAAGTGATATTCGAGAATCTATATCTATTGTGTTACCAGATTTATGTTCTACAGGTCAGTAGGTTAGTTCTGCCAAATTGAGTTTGAAAGATAAAGAAAAGGAATCAAATTTTGCAATTAAATTTGAGTACTGGCTGGGCCATGGTGGCACATGCTTGTAGTCCCAGCACTTGGGAGGTTGAAGCAGTAGGACTGGTGCGAGTTCAAGACCAAACTGTGCTATAAAAAGTGAGCTCAAGGCCAGCCTAAACCGCATAACAAAACCCTGTCTCATAAGACAAAGTAATAATAATAACAATAATAATAATATTAAATAAATAAATAAATTTGGTTATCATAATTTAGGGTTTTCTAGTCACTTTAAGACTTTCACAGCCTTAATTTAACTAGTTAGCTTACTTTATCCACATATTTACCTATTCATTTGATGACTATGGAAGCTAGATTATAATTGCATGGTGCTATTAAAAGTCTCTTGGAAGAAAAAAAGTTTTCTTACCCTCTGGAAATCAACAGCACATGCTCACTTATAAATTAAATTTGTTTTAAAAGAAATAAATTTTTCTTTCATTTAAAGCTGTGGGTTTAGGTGTACAAATGCCATAAAAGAACTGTCACATTAAAACTAGTTCACACAGTGATGTAAGTGAATACTATTTCATTATTTTTCACTGAAATTATAATATATACAGAAAAATTATACAGAACCTATGCTGAGTATGTAATATTTTAAAACTTTGGGAGAGTATGTAGAAAGTAAAAATGACAGCAAGATGGTATCTTTATAAGAAACACAGAGGTAACCATGTAAATGGCATAAAAAGAAATTCTTGAGAATATTGACTTTCCTATTTAGATATTAACTTTTATTATTAAAGAAGATAACCAACTAGGGTCTAGGGAGATAGCTCTATGGCACAAGTGCCTGCCTGGTAAGTACAAGGTCATGAGTTTGACCCCAGGTACTGCAAAACAAAACAAAACAAAACAAAACAAAAACCAAATAAGCTTTAAAAATAATTGCTTTTCCTGATAATCGTCATATCTGCTTTAAAAATTATATACTCAACTTTTGTTTATTTACTTCAATAGCCAATACCTTTCAATAGTTAAGCAGATGGGAGGCTAAAATTCAGTTAGACTTTAATTTGTTCAGAGCAGTCTAACTTGGTTTTAAATGAGTAATTGAAGTTAGTAAACTTGTATTCTTTATTATCAATTTTCTCAGACTATGTGAGATAATTATTAACAAAATTTTCCTCCATAGATATTTACTGTTTTGTAAAATCCTTTCTAGGATGACACAATGATTCCTTAAGCTTCGCTTTTTATTATTGTTCTGGAAAATTACCAGCAGTGAGGTTATTCCAACTCATGGTGCTAACAAGTAAAAATTCACATTGCGCTGGCTACTTTGATGACCAAGGCAAATTTGGTGAGATAAATTTGAAGTTCGGGAAGAAAATGATTAGAGTGAACCTTACAGCATCACAGATGTTCAGCATCAGATTATCCCGAAGCATACATTTTTTTATGGGGTGCAGTTCATAGGATATGAAGAACTACTACTTTTGATATAAAGAGTGTGTTATTGAGTATGCTTTTGTGAGGATTCCTAGTCAACCAAGCTTTAAATCTTTAAATATAAGAAGACATTTGTTCTCCCAACAGAATTCTTGAGAAAAGGTGCCTAGAAGGCTAGTGACTTTTTTTTTTTTTTAATTTTATTTATTTTTTTCTTGTTTCAGAACCTCTGTTTGTTTATTCACTTATTTTTATGGCCGGCTCAGCCCACCCCAAGGGCAGGGCTGGCACAGCATGTGGTGCCGGGGATCGAACCGCGGTCCCTGAAGCCACCCAAGCTTTCCCAACCAGGCGCTTTAGACCACTGAGCCATCCCGCCGGCCCCCACAGCTCAGACTGGTAGTGATCCTCCTGTTTTCAGCCTCCACAGCACTGGAATTACAGGCATGTGCCACCACACCCAGTCTCGGTGGCCAGCTCAGCGCACTGTTGGGAGGGTACCCCAGTCCCTGTGTTTGCCTAAGCAGGAGCTTAGTCCACTGAGCTGTCTCTCCAGCCCTTAGTGACTTCATTAACTCAACATCATTAAATGTGTCATCACCTGTGCCAGTTTCATCCTTTGTTGATCCTCCTTAACGCTGAAGAATGATTACTATTAGCAATAGGCACAATCTGAAGAACGACTGTTTCTGTTCTGTATAATAACCCATACTCTAATCAAGCAACAAGATTCCACAGGGTTGTCTGAGTCAGATGCCCAGCAGTAATCTTGCCTGTGGTTAAGGAAATACAGTTGGTCTGTATCCCAACAGAGGATGGGAGTCCATGGAAGAAGGCTAAAGTCTCAGGCTTTTAAGGAGGAGAAAAGGACCAGTATTTGCTAACCCCAATCAAAATTATCCACTGTGGCCTAATATAGGCTCAGGCTTGGTTCTTTATTTTTATGTCTCATATTTTATAATTGTGTTTACTTATTTCTAGTGAATGAATTATTATGGTAAGAAACACATATTAATATATAATATGTGGTAGGAAAGAGCAATAAGATATGGAAGCAATATATAATATTGAATGTTTTAAAAGGTGTGGTGATTTTTGTAAACATAGTATATAATACATACTGGAAGTAATAAAGTTGTAAAGAAGTAATTCATGACAATGAAGTCATTCTTTTTGCCATGTTTTGTAAGGATTACGATGGAGGCTTTCTAAACTGCCGTTCCTTCAGCTGCTCACTTGAGAGGCCAGGGTGGTCAGGCCTGGTAGGATGCCCAGTAGAATCATCCGGACTTTTGAGCTGTCAGATCAGTTTGTTCCTGAAACTGTTTATGTAACTTATATTTATCTTAATTTGATGAATAATATGCATATAAATAGAACATGAGTTTGGAAAAAAAATGTTTACAAAAACTAAATGGGATGATTTGAGAGAGAGGATATAATTAAGTTGTTTAAAAAAAAATGCCCCTGGAACTTATGTGAGGAAATCAGTGTAAGACAATGAGATAGACAAAAAGAAAAGCTAGAACAATTAGCATATTGTTTTGATGGCATGTATAATATTGCAGGGCCTCCTTCTTTAAAAAGAAAAATATTACAGATTGTAGAAAGTATGCTGTGTCATAATTATTCTGAAATTTTTAACTTTAATCAGTTGCTATGAAATTTAAGAAATATTTGTGCTCTATGTATTCAGCTATGAAAAAGATAAACTTCAGGCTTTTATAAGTAAATGGGTACAACTGGAGACCATACTGAAATGTGAGATAAATCAGAGCCACATTTATAAACATTGTATTGTCTCCTTAGTGCAAAAACATGAAATAATAAATAAAATTGGAAAGGTGTCATAGATACTGTGAAAGAGCAACAAACTCTTCAAAGGCAAAGAACAACTGGGATGAAGTAAAGGAGAAAAGGAAAAAAGAAAAAAGTGTGAAGGAAGGGCAAATATATATGCATGTACACAGGATAGCTGGGCTAATTGTACTACTGATTTCTGCTGATTTATTGTTATTCGTTTATTTATTTATTTATTTATTTATTTATTTTCATTTTAGTAAGTGCCTACAGGGTCAACATGTTCTCACTATGTAGATCGGACTCATAGTAGTAATCCACCTGTGTTCAGCCTGCCAAAAGCTGGGACTACAGGCCCGTGCCACCATGTCTAGGCTCAATGGCAGTCTCAGCGCACCCTGGGGGCAGGGTTGGCATGGCTCTACTGGCTTACTGTGGAGAAGAGTTAATGTTGAAATTTATTTTTCTTTTTAAATTTGTACGCACATATCTAATAGCTCAATCAACTAATTTGAAGAGGAGTATACGCTACATAACAGAAACTGTGGAATTTCTGTCATTTGTTTTTGTGAAATTCAGTATTATTTAAAATTTTTATTATTATTGTTATTCTCTTTAAGTTGTAATAAAAATTAAAAAAAACTGTAATCTTCTGGAAAAAGGAAAGAGAATATAATGACTAGGGGAAAATAGCTTTTGCTTAGTCAACATAAAAACATAATATAATCATATTTCTATTTTACATCATTGTTTTTTATACTTAGTGGTCAGTTGCTTTATAGAATATGACATTTAATTCAATCTACTTTTAAATGATATCTCAGCACTTCAATATTAAGTTAGAAATTTAGTATACTTTTTAAATAAGCCAAGGAAATTTGAGTTGATAATAATGAAATTAAAATATTTTGAAGTAAAACTGAACTTTTTTTATATAACTTTCTTTATATAAGTACTCTGAATTACCAGAATGTTAGATGCAAATAGATTTTTATTAGCCTGATGCAATTAATTTAAACTGCATATTTTAATTTTAAGGGATCAGAGATTCTTTGCTGATGAAGACAGAATAATTTTTTTTTCAATACTTGTGGTTTGCTTTATTACTCACAAAGGAAATTCACATTTGATGAGAATACTGATGTGGGCCTGATCATTTGACTCAGGCTATAAAATACTGATTGATGAAATTGTTCATGCAATTTTAATGTTAGTTTCTTTTTTTTTTTTTTTCAAGTTTCAATTTTTTATTGTTTAAATTTAACAATGGTTATATTACATATTTTCATCATCAGATCAGTTTAGATTAATACATATAGGTATGTAAGATTGATGAAACAATTAAACATTAACCCTTCTAAATCAACATTACTTTTTTTTCTTTTCCCCTTTCTTTTCTTTGAAAGTTGACATATTTCATATTGTCCTCACAATCATTCGACAGGACAATTAATAATTTTTCTCTCCCTATTTTTCCTTCCCCTGGTTCCCATAACTTATCTTGCTTTATTTAGCTTTTTTTGTGTGTGTGTGCAACCAGGGATTGAACTCAGGCCCATGCCCTTGCTAGGCAAGTTGTTAATCTACTGAGCTTTCTCCCCCAGCCCTTAGCACATATTTTATAGTTAATTTTTCTGCTGTTTTGTTTGTTATGTTTAAACTGAATCAAAGGTTCCTAGTAATTCTTCATTTTTACTTTTTATCTTTGCTGAGTTTTGCTATTGGGTATTTCTTTTTTCCAGGAAGAACATGAATAAAATATTCCTTAAATGCTTCTATTTATTTACATAGGGCAATGTTGTCTTTTCACTCAAATAATGATGTAATGCAGAAAACAGAGAATAATTGAACTACGTTTTCCTTTTTGAGTTGTATGGTCAAATATCACGTAACTTAGAGCATTTCAGTGGGCAAATGTGCAAACAACTTACATTTCTCTATTTTAAGTGCCATTTTTATACAAAAAGTATATACTTAAAGTTAAATAAGGCCTATATCCACATTGATTGTTAAGTCATAAATTATTCTAGTATTTTATTTATTGTACTAATTAGTCAGTTGGTTCAAGGACCGCCATTTCAAGGTATTTTTTGTGTTGCTTTCCTTGGAACTATTTTCCATTCCATTTGTTCGATTTTCTATTGTGAGTACATCAATTTTATTTACACTCAGGCTTCTTTGTCTAGCCTTATAACCATCAGCTTGTAATTGCTTTGACCAGTCTGTCATTTCCCTTGCATTCCTACTATTTCTACGTGGACTGAAGCTTGACATTCAAAGAGTGACTTCATTTCTCAGAATATATTCATTTACTAAGTCTAGAACAGAGTTGTTTTGATGTTCACCTTGCTTTTATAATGTTTACTCTCAACTTATTATCTTATCATTTTCATCTTTTGCTGAATTCATATTTATGTTATAATCTGTGTTATCTTATGGAATTCTTAGCCATTTATTGTTTTATATCCTTAGTTTGCTATTTGCCCCTCAAAATCCATCCCATCCCCACCCAAATATCTAGATACTTGTAGTATCATTTAAAACATCTTGCTCATCATTAAAATTGACAGTGCTGCCCATATTTATTATCTATGTTAATATTTTAAAATGTAAATGAATTCTTCATTCTTCTACCATCTTATCTCCTGCCTTGTTTTTTTTTTTTTTTTTTTTTTTTTTTTTTTTTTTTTTTTTTTTTTTTTTTTTTTTTTTTTTTTTTTTTTTTTTTTTTTTTTTTTTTTTTTTTTTTTTTTTTTTTTTTTTTTTTTTTTTTTTTTTTTTTTTTTTTTTTTTTTTTTTTTTTTTTTTTTTTTTTTTTTTTTTTTTTTTTTTTTTTTTTTTTTTTTT
>PVJA010049429.1:0-13748 GCA_004027025.1 Myocastor coypus
TTTTTTTTTTTTTTAAATCTTTTTAATTGGCCTTAAGCAATGTATATTGGTCTAGCTGAGGTATTGGTGATAGTCTTCGAAGGTGGCATATGTGTTCCCCTGGTAACCTACATCTGCTGCTCCTTAATGTGAGCCAGATTGAGACAGCACAGAGAGCTAATGCTTCATGCTGCCAGATGGGAATGAGCCTAGAGACAGAGGCTATGACTTCCTGAGACTTGAAAGACTACATCAAAGCTGAAATACTAGACTGCCCAAAACATTACATACTATCTTAATAGCATTATTCAGATTACTCTCTCTGCATATGACAGAGGTAAATGTCTAAATGTCACCTAGCTCAGCTCACAGCATTCACCTACCTCCCACAATTCTCAATGACTATTCCTCAAGCCACTCCTCCACTGAATAAAACCAGGTGAGGCCCTGGGTCGCTGTCTTTGTTCCAGAGAACCATCTTTGTGGCTGGGCTTAGAGCCTGTTGGCTCTTGAATAATTAAATATGTCTTAGTGTCTTTATTTTCATGGTGGGTTGCATGGGAAGTGATAGATTAGAATTACCTTGGTGAGATTCCAATAGCATAACTTTGAGGTTACAAATAATGACTTCTCGGATCAAAAAGGGAACCTAAGAGGGACTCCTACAGGGGACAGCGCATAGGGAGTTGGTATTTAATGGACGCAGAGTTCCTCCTCTTGGTGAGGAGAGGGCAATCTGGAAAGGGATGAAGTGGTCACTGCCCGACTACGTGCATTTATTTAGCTCCAGAAGCTGATTAAATAAGAATGTTTAAAAGGGCAACTTGTATGATAGGTGAATTTTAATCAATAGAAGAGGGGTAAAGATGAGGCCAGCAGGGTAGACACCTGCTTAGGCAAGTGTAGGGACCGGGTTATACCCCCTGTACCACGTGCCATGCAGGGTGTGCTGAGCCCACTACTGAATTTGGACATAGTGGTCCATGCCTGTAATGCTAGTGCTGGGGAAGCAGAAACAGGAGGATCACTATGAGTCCAAGTTGTACCATGAGATCCTATGCCAAATATATCATAATAATAGTAATAATAATAATATCTTTAAAATGATTTTTTAGTTAGGCCCTTCAAGATCAGTCAGGACTTAGGACATAAGAGAACCTGTGTTGTAACATCCTATAACTCAGTGATGTATGAAACTTTCTGCTCAAGGAGATTATGGGACCACAGAGGAATGGGATTGATAATGTATAATGTGCCTAATGAGAGTCATCTAGAGAGAAAACATTCTCTTGGGCTTTCACAGAGAACAAACTGGTTAAGCAATGGCAAGAGTTCTACAAAGCACTGTACATTGTTTCAAAGTAAATCCTGAGGGGAATTGACTGGTCTTGGGAGATATAAAAGTTACATGTGCTGTTATGTAGGTCTTGCTTTAGCTTACCCTTAACCACCCAGCAGAAAAGTTTGACTGTGAGGCATAAAACGTAAAGCTAGATTAGTATCCTGAGATGTAAAAGGCTTAAATCAACAACTTCTGACATTGCCAGTTCTGCCAATAATTCATTGCAATTATGGAATACTGGACTATGTATACAACTACTTTCCCTTAGGTCAATGAGAAGAAATTTTTTATACTAACAATGATTAGAAAAATTATCATGTCTGCATCCTGTGCTCTGTATAACTACTATAAGGACAACAATATGCATATACCAGTTATTGGGAATGTACTGCTAATGTGTTTTGAAATGTCACATTGTTATTTCTTATTAAAAGTAATAAAAAATAATTTTTTAAAACAGACAAAAAAATGTAATATAAATGAAGCATTTTAACCTCAGTTGTCAGTGGAAACTGGCTTTTACTTTACGACCATTTGCATAAGAATGCTAGAGAGAACGCCCATGTAAATTCATTATTCACATTGCTGCTTTCCTCTCTTTAGGAAAGGACTACTTCATGCTTTGCAGGGGGAAGTAAGGCATGTAGGGTGAGCCTGTGAGCTCACTGTCATGCCCTAGAATGGAGTAAAGAGAAAATGTGCTCCTGCAAGTGGCAGATTAGCTCACAGTATTCCTCTGGGACTCTTTGCCACTGCTCCCTTGCAGGATGCAGGCAGCAGGGGTGGTCAGGGCCCAGCAGAGCCCTGCGGAAAGCACTCACCCTTTTTCTTCCCAGCCAGCTTGTTCATCAGGTAGGATTTGCCTGTGCGGTAGAGGCCCACGATGGCCACCACCACGACGGGCTGGGAGATGGCACAGAGGATCCCTAGAGCTTCTGGATTCATGATTAGTTGTCCTTTCACGTTCTCAATGAGGCACACAGGCTCTGGCATGTGGGTTTGGGATTCCATGTCCAGCGTGTGCTCTGGTCTGCAAGGACAGAGGTGGAAAGAAGCAGAATCTGCAGGCTTGTGCTAAGAAACTGAATTCATGAAATTCCCCAGTATGGACAAACCAGTACTGTGTGCATCATCAAAATGCATAAGGGAAAATTCGTATCAGCTGAGTTAGTTATGCTGAGGAAGTTATGGAAATATTATCCAAGCAGTTCAATTTAAAAAGTCATAACAATTTTTTACATTAACTTTCAAGTGCTCTCACAACTCAAATTGTCCATTTAATTTATTGCAGAAAATTTCTTTTTGGATTAGGATAAAGGAATTAAAGACAATTAATAGTACACCATATCATTTAAAGGATTTTTTCCCATTCTGTAAGTATACAATAAATCAAATAGTTATCAATTCATTAACTCTTACAATGCCTAAAGCCCTTCCTGAGTACATGGTTTATGGCTTGATGTATGCCTTTTGGATCTTTTGAAGAGGTTTAAAAGTATGTTCGTCCTTCGCAGCCCTGGGGGCTTTGCTCATTTTGCTGGAATGAGGACGCACAGCATCTCCCACCTGGCCTTCCCAGAAGGGAAAGCAACAGGCTCCTTCTGCAAAATTTTTGTAAACAGCTGACCATGCAGGCACCTAAGTAGGGACCTTGCAAGGATTAGGAGGGGCACAGGCATGGGTGATACCTGACCCTGGGGTCTCTGAGCTTCACAGAGAGTAAGACTGAATCTAGTGCCGTGTAAAAGCTCAATTGCAAATACTGGAGTTTGAAAATTTTCTTGGAAGAAATGATTATGGAAAGGGGAAGAAATAAGAACACACGGGGAGTTCTCCTAACATGTTTCATCAAAGTGCTTCTAGAAGTCTAGTGTTCTGCTGGCTGTTTTTGCTCTTGCTCGTTTTCCTTTGTTAGAGCAGGGGAAGCAGAGATATGAGGAGGAGAAAAGGAGTGGAGGAGGCAGGGGTGAGGATCTGGCGTGTAGTGGTGGCCCCAGGCAGGAGATGAGAAATGAGTGAGGGCCTGACAAAGAAGTCAGGGCCAGAGCTGCCTGAGGCACGAAGGTTAGGTCAGGTCACGAGATGCAGTTGGAAGCAGAGGCCTCCCAGAGGGCTGCACTGTGAGGTCTACTAGAGGAAGCCCTTCAGTGAAGTATAGCGGCTGAGCTCTCCTTGTGGAGGTTAAGGATTGTGAGGACTCTGAGAGGTCACTGCATTTGCACCAGCACTGAAGACAGCCCGTGAGGAATACATTTCATTTCGGATGCCTGATCAGGAAGGAGGCTGCTTGTGTGAGCTCCCTCTTCTCCTGCTGAGTACTTTTCTCTCTTTGCCTTCAACAGTGACCATGGCTGCTCAAGTGCATCTCATTGCTGTGCTTTCCTTCTGCAAACCAATAGCCCTGTTACCCCCATGGCTGCAGCAGGAGCAGTTCTGAGGGAGCCCACCAGCACCGCAGCAGTCTGTGCTCCCAGTCCACACAAAGCCAAAAGACAGAAAGAGGCTCAGTTCACTCCCCTGTCTGTGAGTGCACACCACACAAGCCCAGTAGCGGCACCAGGGGACCTGACCCTGTGATCGAATCTGGATTTCATCTGAACCCTGTCCCACCTAGGGCTCAGCTCCAACCTTACACCGTGATGACAGATTTTAAGCAAAACAACCAGCCCTCAGAAGTCTGCTTGTGTGTCCTTGCTTCAGAATTAGAAGCTGTGAACCCCTGAGCAGAGCTCCTTCAGAGCCAAGAGGCTGCCTGAAGGGAAGACAGGGTCTTACCTGCTCTCCTCAGTGTGGGAGGATTTGGCCTCTCTCTTCTCAGCGTCTGGTTATATTCTAGGGCTTTGGGTCCCCCTGGGATGCTGACTGGCTTTTGTATTTGTGTGAGTGGAAAATAGTGAATCATAGCCAGGTTTGTCCTGGATTTAAAGGAAAGTGAAACTGAAAGTACTTAGTTTTGGGCAAAGAATCACTAATAATAAGAAGAGTATTTGTGGGTGTTCCAGAGGGACGGTTTAGGTATATTTATCATCCTATTTCCTCAAATGTTTTGTTGGAAGAATTCCTGAGAATCATTTAATCTTTTTAAAGACGTCCTGTAGGTTAAAACATACTGGAATATCATTCAAAATTGGGGCCAGTTTGAGCATCCCGGAGTAGGGAGACATCGTATTATCTATAAATTATAATCTCCAAAAGTAACAAGATGCCCGCACAGTGGAGGTGGGCATGGAGAAATCGAGCGGGAAAGGGCCTGTCTTGCTCTCAGTGAGCCCCCCACCCTTGCTCCTGATGCTCACTGCGCAGTCGGGAGGGCTCCCTTCACCATGCGGGTGTCTGGGTGGGGCCCACTGCTGCTCCTGAATTGCACATCCTACGTCTCATAGCACACATTTCCCATGATGGACAGAGACTGCAGCACAGACAGGCTGAGCCCGTTGTGTCAACTCATAGCACTGTAAGTTACCTAAATTCCAGCAGCCTGGATCCCAATTTTCGAGTCACCTTGCTGTGTTGCCCCCCCCCCCATTGTGCTCACTGAATAATTTTAAAACTATTTGCTATTTCTCATTAGCTGTTATGTAAAATTTCTTGTATCTTTATATACTATCAGCCCTGATTCAGTCATTGAAAAGAAACTGTATAGCCTCCACTTTGCAAAGGAAACAAGAAGTCAGGGTAAGAGGATAAGCTGGAGAGACTTCGAGCTAAATGGTGCTGCTTGACCCTGCACTCTTAAGTGAAGTAAGCGGGACGCACCTGTTCAGATATCACATGGTTTCTCTGGTGTGAGGAGCTGAAAGTGTAAATAAATTCCAAAGTTCATACTGGCTATTGCGAAAGGGAAATAAATGTTCAAATGAAGGAGAATGAGAGGTGCGGGAGAGAGAAAAGAGGGAACAAATGAACAAAGATCAAAAAATGGGAAAAAGGCTTCTGTAAATAATAAGAGGAAGAAGAGTTTAAGGAAGGAATGGCGAATGAATAAAAAGAAGTGAGATATATCACAGCCCATTATCTATCTATCTATCTATCTATCTATCTATCTATCTATCTGTCTATCTATTTATACCTATCATCTATATCTCTATCTTTATATCATCTATCTCTATCATTTATCTGTCTTAAAAGATAACAAAATGTATGAGTAAAATGAAGAATTTTGTAAAAGAAGTCATGTGAAGGGAAATATTGCTCATATATGACTTGACGTGTTCCCCAAAAGTTAATTTTTTGTGTATGTGGAGCCCAGGGTGATGATGTTCAAATATGCTGTCCCCTTTGAGAGGTGGTAACTGTGGGTGGTTATTTTTCTTTTGAAAACTTTTTGTATGAGCTAGGCATAGTAGTTTGTGCTTGTATTTGCTTCACACTGTGAGGCTGAGGCTGGGGAGTCACCATTTTGCCTCTGTTGTGGTCAACTTAATGGTTTAGCAAGAACTTGTTCGAAACAAAATTGATTAAAGGCCTGGGAATATACTTCATCTGGATGATTCTGAGTTCATAATCCAGTGTTCCCTTGGCTATCACCATGCACGAAACTATAGTCAAAATGGTTCAAAGATTTAAATTTTAAAAGTGAAACACCATCTTCTGCAAGAGAAAGTAGGCAGAAGCCTTCAAGACTGAGGTATAGGGAAAGAGTGCATCGACAAAAATAAAATGGCATGGGAAATACTTCAAAGAATCAACAATAGGGCTCTCCTCTTTTTGAGAAGGTTCTGCACAACAAATGTAATCACTAACAGAGTAAAAAGAGAACCCATGAAGTAAGAGATAAATATAGCATACTGTCTGACAGACAAAGACTCCTCTCAAGAACAAATAAAGAGCTGAAAAAAATCATGCCTCCAAAATTCAAAGACCCAATCCAAAAATCAGCATTTGAGGTGAATACACACTTCACAAATAAAGAGATACAAATGGCAAGTAAGTATTTGAAGAGATGTTCAACGTCATGGCCATTTAATAGATGCAAATTAAAACAATTCTGAGATAACATCTTATGCCAGAAAGAATGGCTATCATCAACTCATCAACAAATACCAAATTTTGGAGAGACTGTGAGGGAAAAGGAACTCTTTTACACTATTGGTGGGAGTGCAAGGTGGTGCAACTGCCATGGAAATCAGTATGGAGATTCTAGGACTAAAGGTCCCATTCAAGACAGGTATTCCGCTCTCAGGTATATTTCAAGAAGAACTGAAATCATCACACCAAAGTAATACAAGGGCACCCATGTTTATAGCACTGCAATTTGTCATAGCTAACTCTTGACAACACAAATACCCATCAATGGAAGAGCGGATGGATGAAAAACGATATTATATTTTAACACAAAGGGGTATTAGCTACGAAAAGAGATACATTTGAGGCTTTTGTAGGCAAATGGATAAAGCTAGAGATTATATTGGTAAATCAAATAAATCAGATCCATATGTGCCAGTATTGTATTATCTTCCTGGTATAGAACCTGAAAAAGTTATAAAATTCTAAAAGATACATCAAATATCTTTGTGAAAAGGAAAGAAATCGTTCAATCCGAAGAACAAACTGACAAGGAATAGTACAAACGGAATAAGGGAAAAAGATATATTTAAGTATATACACAGAATAGTTTGGATAATTGTATTGTCAATTTTTTATTCTGATAATGTAATTTTTAAATGTACAACAATAAATGTTACAGATTTTCAAAACAAGAGTAATTGATTAACAACAGTTGACATGTTATCTATTTTTATCCTTAAATATATTAAAAGACCAAGATAAAAGGTATTCAAGCACATTTTTGTATTACACATTGCTGTCCTCATTCCTCAGATTACAGGTATCAGTGTATGAAACACTTAATGCCTAACTTTTTTTTCATATGTTGATTTTTTCTTCCTCTTTTGAATTTATTTATTGATTTGTTTGTTTGTTTTTGATGTTACCAGGGATTCAATTCAGGACCTTACACTTACCAGGCAAGCACAAATACCACTGAGCTATCTCCCCAACACATCTTTAGTATCTCTTATAACTTCCTTATTATTGTTTAGTTTTTTTTGTTGTTGTTGTTGTTGTCTTCTTTAAATGAATCTTTCCTATCAGTATCTGGTAATCTGAACAAGTAGTTTGAAGATAGCAACATGTAATCGTGTCAAAAGCCTTTTCTGCATCGAGATGATCATGTGATTTTTGGATTTGACTCTGATATGGTGTATTACATTTACAGATTTGTGTATGTTCAACCATCCTTGCATCCCTAGGATGAGTCCTACCTAGTCATGGTGTAAAATTTTTTGACGATTTGCTGTATTCTACTCATGTGGCTTTTATTGAAGATTTTTGCATCTATGCTCATGAGGGAGTTTAGCCTGTAGTTATCTTTTTTAGTTGAATTTTTCTCTGATTTTGGTATCAGTATAATTCTTGCCTCCAGGAATGATTTGGGGAGGATTGTTTGGTTTTACTGTCATTGAAGATTTTAAGGAGTGTTTGAATTATATATCTTCTGTAAATTTCTTGTAAAGTTCAGCTGTCCATCCATCAGGACCCAGACCATTCTTTGTTGGTAAGTTTTCTAATACATTTTGTATTTCACTGGCTTTTTTGGGGATATTGAGAGTTCTTATATCTTCTTGATTCAGTTTTGGTAACCTACATCTTTCTAGGAATGTTTCCATTTCATCTATGTCTTCAGCTCTGTGAGAGTAAAGATTCTCAAAGTAGCTATTAATTATCCATCTTATAGTCTTAGAAAATCTAGTGTTGAAAAGCTATTTTGAAAGTTGAAACAAGTGAATCAAAATTAATAATATGTATGAACTGAATTTTCAACTAAATAAGCTAGATTTATCATTGTACTTACTCCACTGCATAGATATTCCAGGAAATAGCACAATTACATATGAAATAACAGCTATTCAGAGTGAAAATTGTTGTCAGAAACCCTGAAAGCATGTTTTACACGTGAACATGATTTGTCTCCCTTTACTCAACAAAGTAGACTAAGCTGTGCATGAGTGCACACGCTATGAACAGCGCTGGTGCACAGCTCTGTAGCACCATTGAGGAACAAGGCAGAGACTGTGAGGGGTGGAGGTGAATGCTGCTCACACTCTCCAGCAGACACCATCAGGTGAGTGACTGTGTGTGTGTTGAGTGCTCGATCCTTTTTACATCACAGAAAACTCACCTTTCTGCACTTGAACTTGTTGAATGTAAGTCTCTATTGTGTTGGGTGGGGGCAGGCAGCCTTGTTGAAGGAGTCATTTAGGCTTACAGCTCAATGTACATTTATGGATCATGTGCATTTTTGGTGGATGCAATGAGAGGTCTGTTTTTGACTAGAACAAATGCAGGAGACCTAGAACAGATATTGGAGGAGGGAGAAGATGAATGTGGACTGTTCTGGGATAACTCTAAGTAACTGCTTGTACCACAAACTCCTGTGTAATGTGTCCTTTATAAAATGGCAGCTGGCACCATTTGAAGACATAGGAATGGTTGAGTTTAACATAAGGGACAGAGATCAGAGTAGTAGAGGTGCAGACAGTATCAGCTGCATGGGAGGCACTGACATGTCCTTTCAACCCCACTTCTCATCCCACCTATGGCTTTGACAGACAGTCCAAGGGAGCCCAAGACTCATATCAAGCAGATGATGTTTTGCTTAGAATCTCTAAAATGCATGTCCTCACAAAATGGGCAGAAAGATGGTTGGAATGGCCCTCTACCACCTGTGTCTGCTCTTCCTGGCTTCTGGCCTAAGAACCTTTGCACTGGCCACTCCTTCTGCCTCTTATGCAGTTGCCCAGATGTTCAGGTGAAGCATCAACTTTCTCCTTTGGGTCTAAGCTGAAAGACAACATCAGTGGATGCCGTTGTAGGCCACCACATAAAATTCCTACAGCACGGGCTGTCATCACCGGCTCTCCCTCTTCCCTCCTTCACTTTTCTGCACAGAAGCTGTGTTCACTTCACGTTCTGTTTTGCTTGCTAACGTTTATCTGCACTCGTGCAGAGAAGTTTGTCTCTTTGTGAATTTGAAATTCTTTCTACTTCAAGGATAGTATCTACAATGAACCAAGCTTTCAATACATATTTGTTGATTAAATGAACTGAAGCTGGGAAGGTGACTATTTTGTTTATTAACTGTGCTTCCTTTAAAGTTTTTTTAGAAACATAGTACAAATTTTGCTTCTGAAAATATTTCTAGTCTTCCCCTTCCACTTCACCTACTGTTTATAAGGTTTTTATGTTTCTTGCCTCCTCCCCCAAAACATGAACTCATGCTTTAAACCCCTGCTTAAGTGACAGAGCAGAAATGCTGTTTTAATAGTAACATTTTGCTTCTCACTGAATTATTTTCACCACATTTATATCATAGTACCCCACCTACAATGAAGCCAGAGAGGGTAATAGTAAAAATCAAAATAACAATGGTACCTACTCTACAGAAAGTGGTAAACTAGACTGTTATTAATGAAATTTTCTTCTGTCTGTGCTTATGATGTACTGTTATCTGCATTTTTCAGGCCACTGGGTGCAAATGAGAGGTGGTCAGTCTGCTTCCTAGCAGCTTGTGAGGTGCTAATACTCTAACTGCTTAGTGGGTTGAGGCTAACTGAAGTGAGGAGGCAGCGAGGGTTAACAAGCTCCCATTTGGCTCCTTCTGGGCTGTGGGCTTTGCGAAGTGACTCTGACTTTCTGCTCATGCACGCTTGTCGCTGTCTCTATGCTTGAAATCATAATTGTTTACAGGAGGTAAGAATTTTCCCCTGTTATGCATGAGTAAATGATTTCTGGTGTCATTTTAGGATAACTTGAAACTATCTTTGTTTTGGACACAACTCAGATTGAAAGTGAAAATAAGGTGGCTCTTAGTTTCTCAGAGATGCACTAGGTGTTTAGGCAGTAACTCCTTTCCCAGCACCATTCCTTGGGAGCTGGCATCTACTTTTGGGTGTAACTCAGGCTTCTGGGTGGAGTTTTTCTCTTGAATGCTGGCTGGGAGCAAGCTACACTTCCTCCCTTTCCTGTTCACCTAGTTTGACCCACATAGAATCAATGTGTTACCTTTAAATATAGTTGCAGTTTGAATTTATTCACAGTTTAGTACATATATTTAGTTGTTTCAGTGATTTTTCTCAATATTAGTGTTCTGAGGATAGAGTATGTGTTTCAACTGTTAACAAAGCCAGCTAGAAATTCTGTAAATGAAGAGCACAATATTAATGATGAAAACTTCTCTTAAAAGTTTTAACCAAAGTTTGAACATAGACTCAGCATAATGAAGAATTAAAGACCTTGCAACCACTCACTAAAAAATCACCAAACTGTGTCACAAAGACATTCAAAGAATAAAATAAATGCTAGCTAAGTTCCCAGAAGGTTAGGATACTGTACAGAGCAAAGTAAACAGATGTACTGAAAGTGTAATTAGGGTTCCAAAAGTAGACATGACAAGGAAAGCAGACATGACTGAGGGCTTTCCAGTATGACTGAGACAGGAAGGCACAGCTCCAGGAGCAAAGAGAACCCCAAGAAGAAGAAAGACAAAGAGAAAGTCACTGAGGCCCACTGTAGGTAACCAGGTATACCTCAGATACAAAGAAAACATTTTGAGAGCAACTAGGGAAATATAAATATAAACATAAATATAAATATAAATATAAATATAAATATAATAATTAAAAGGAGCACAGTTAAGAATGGGAGCATGTTTCCTTTTCAGGAAATAGGCAAGTTAAAACAAAAAGGAATAACATTTCTAAGATATTGAATAGAAAATGACAACGCAAAATTCTTTACATAGTAAAAATCTTTCTACAATAAATGTAAATAGATGTTTTTTTAAAGAAGCTAATAGAAAAGAAAATAAATTCAATATTACCCCAATAACCACTACATCATTGCTAGGGAGGTAATGTAGTTTTGGAATTTATATGGAATTTCAAATGTCTGTGTGAATTTAAGATACCTTCCAAAAATTTTGTGGATGGGTTAGAGCATAAATAAAAGCACTTTTCAATTTAATAAGTTACCTATTGTTAATACGCACAGCTGTGGATGGAGAAATAAGGCAAAATTAAGAAAGACCCTGAACACAGAGGCTTAGCTTCATGTTTCCACCTGAGTAGTTCTTGCCACAGGCTAGGTAAAGACTAACTTGTTATCAAAATGTGTTAGGAGAAATTAGTCCTTTTTTTCTAGAAACATAATTTGAACTCATATTCATAAAACATAAACTCTTAATAAATGATAGAACTAAATTAGAAAGGTGTAATGACACTTGCTTCAGAATGTAAAGACATAAGTAACACCATGAGCTTCCATAGCTGAAAGAATTCATGCCGAAGACAGGCGCATGCGCATATGGGGAAGCACACACATACACATACGCGCGCGCGCGCGCACACACACACACACGCACACACCGCACGTGTGGCTGCTGGGGCTACGGTGAAATACTGTTGGTCACACTAAGATTTTTAAAAAAATTTATTTATTTATATTATGGCCGGCTTGGCCTGCTCTAGGACTGGGACTGGCACAGCATGCCCAGGGATCGAGCCGTAGTCCCTACGGTTACCTAAGCTTGCCCAAGCAGGTGCTTTAGACTCCTGAGCTATCTCGCTGGCCTCTGGCCACACTAGGATGATGAGCTTTCTTTACAGAAATTTCTTTTAAATTTAAAAGATGTCACAGAGGGACAGATGACATCGACCAATCATCTGACTCTGAGAACTTCATAGCCAAGATACTTAGGGAACTTTTACAAATAGAGAAAAATGCAGAGCAAACAACAACACAAAAGCAAACACAGCCAGCCCTGCCCTCAGGGCAGGCTAAGCCGGTCATAAAAGTAAATAAATAAACAGAGTGGTAAAAAAACAAAAACAAAAAAAAAAACAAAAAACAAAAAACGCAAACACAGGTCTTTCACAAAAATAAAAGAAGAACCAGCAGCAGACATAGGATGAGATATTCCGCCCGGTTTGTAGGAAAAACGCGCAGAGTAACGTGTCAACAAGGTATCATCACACAGCAGCCATTCAGCGGAAGTGAAAAATGTTGCAGTGAGGCTGACATTGCCGTGCTGGCTAGTGAGCGAATTTGATGACAGCAGAGCTGACGTGGAAAGACGCAGTGAGACGCGCATCCTCGCCGACTAGGAGTTTCATTTCTGGGAGTGCTAGGCCAGGGCATTTTCATGTAATTGTGCAAGTGTATATGTCCAAAATTGTCCTCACTGACAGCATAAAAAATATAATTGTGCAAATGCACATACAAGGTATGTTAGAAAAGTATCATGAATTGTAAATATTTAAAAGATTATTACAGGGAAAGACATTGCCATTAACCTTGCTCCAAGCACTTCTACTCACTTTGAAAATCCTATTGTCATTTTTTTCTTTTCTTTTCTTTTTTTAAAAATTTTATTTATTTATTTTTTTTCTTATTTCAGAACCTTTGTTTGTTTATTCACTCATTTTTATGGCTGGCTCAGCCCACCCCGAGGGTAGGGCTGGCGCAGCATGTGGTGCCGGGGATCGAACCGCGGTCCCTGAAGCCGCCCAAGCCTTCCCATGCAGGCGCTTTAGACCACTGAGCCATCCCGCCAGGCCCCTCTTTTCTTTTCTTGTATGTATTTAGTACAGGGTCTCCAGGGTCTCACTACACAGATTGGACTTGTAGTGATCCTCCCGTTTTCAGCCTCCCAAGCGCTGGGATTACAGGCATGTACCCCCACACCCAGTCTCAGTAACCATCCCAGGGAGTAGGGCTGGCACGGCACACCAGGGATTGAAGCCTGGCCTCTGAGCCTGTGTAGCCAGGTGCTTTAGTCTGCTATTGTCACTTTCTGAAGTAGCTGAAGTCCTGTTTTGTGAGTGCCTTTAGTGGCAGTGTTGTGTGAGTGCCTTGTTGTCTGGGTTACTCTAGAATAGCCATCTTTTATGGTCATTTTTACTTTGGGAAAGAGTCAGAAGCCACATTCTGCCATTCTGGTGAGTGTCACGGAGGAGGACACTGTAAGGTGTTAGGAGTCCCCCTTCTTATACTTGGAAGCAGCAAATGCTGGACTTTTTCATCACACCTGTAAAGACCCTCACAAAAGAGGATTTCCAGAATTGCTTCAGACAGTTGAAAAGAACTGTTGTTGGAATGAGAACATGTGTTGGAATGAGAAGAAATATTTTTAGAGAGATTAATTCGGAAGGCGTATGGCAGGAGGTTTCACCTGGGGTGCAGGTCCTTGCTGCTGGCTGGAGGCAGGAGACGGGAGGGTCTGGCTGTGGCTCGGGGCCCGAACTCTGGCTGGAGATGGGAGGCACGAGGTTCTGGCTGGGACATTGGGCGTAGACTCTTGCTGGAGGTTTGGAAGAGCAATATAATATTATATATATATATATATATATATATATATATATATATATAT
>PVJA010049430.1:0-13742 GCA_004027025.1 Myocastor coypus
AGAGCCTATGGACCCTGTACTAAATACATTTTTGAAAATTACATGTATATGTATATACATTAGATAGATAGGCATAGCATAAGAACTATGTTCCTTATTAAAACTGAGAATTACATAATGCCAGTGACATTAATAGGTAATATTGCTTCACATTCAGTGCTACTAGGTGTGAAGGGCAAAGACCTCTATGATAAGATTCTCAAATCATTCTGGCTCACAGAGTTCTGTTTGTTCTAGATTGCTCCTGTGCTCAGATAACTTGTGAAGTGCAGCTCAGAACTTTCATTTTCTTGATTAACAGTTCAACTAAAAGACTGCTGTAATGTCTCATACTTGTATATATTCTTGGACTTGATTTGTATACTCTGGCATCAGCATCTAATTTAGTTAGTTAAATATTAATGACATTAAATTAAATAAATCCTATGACTAGGACTAAACTTATTCATTTAGTAACATATTTGTTGTCTGAAGTAAAAAATGTGAATATTGCCTTTTTAAATATTTCTCCAATAGAATATTTTTCTATTTTGTTTACATCATTGACATTATAACATGTTTTTCATTAAAATCAAGATTGGCCTCCAACTATTTACAAAGTACTTTAAGTTAATTTAATACACCGAATAAAATTATATTTTTTTCTGAATTGTCTTTTGATTTGTTCAATGTTAATTTTATTCGTTCATAAATAACATGCAAATATGATGTGGATCTTGGCAGTCAACAATTGTGTTAATACTAGCAATCAATAAAATATGGAGAAGTAATCATAAAGAAATTATGGAAGATTGAAGAAAGTATGTTGATTCAAAAACATTGCTGGGGGCCAGGTTTTAACTGAGTGGCACAGCACCTGCCTGGCAAGCATGAGGCCCTGAGTACCAATCCCAGTACCTCAGCCCTGCAAAACCAAAAAGAAAAAAGGGGTACCACTGGGCCAGGGAAAGTAGGGATGAGGAGCATTTGCTTGAGAAAGGTGTTGACACTCCAAGAGAGTTCTATAACAATCTTCAAAGACAGAAGACATGAGGTAAATGATATTTTATCTCAAGCAGTATTTGCAATAGTTAAAAGAGCTAGAATTAATCTAGGCACTGAAGACGCTTGCATGACTAGAACATAAACCTGGCAGGAAGAAATGCGGTCGTCATGTTTCTTTCCTTCTGTGTTGACCCATTTATGCTTCATTCTGAAGTTAGTAGAGAATCATAAAGAGGTGGAGTAGAGGTGGATGTGTGATCAGATGACAGGTTTAGAAAAAGTGCCAAGAGCAAAGTGTGGAAAGTGTATCAGTGAAGCTGTTAGAAAGGCAAAAGTTAAGGAAGTTATTGCAATAACTAAAACACTTCAAAGAAATAGCAATAGAAACAGGGAAACAGAGATGGGGGAATGTAATAATTAAAGGGTAAAATCAGGACGCAGGTATACGGGCAGATATTAGCACAATGAATAGCATCAGAGATTTCAAGTCCAGGTGCATTAGGAAGGTAGTGCAAGTTTTGTGAGAAGTTGGAATTATAAAATGGATTCAGTTCAAATATATTGAGATGACTGGCCAGATAGTTCAGTGGAATAAAGCTCATGCTTAGGCAGTTGCAGGAACCAGGGTTCAATCCCAGCCTACCATGCTGAGCCTGGCCCCAGGGACACTTGAGACAGCCATTGAGACTGGGCATGGTTGCACGTGTTATAATCCCAGTGCTTGAGAGGCTAAAAACAGGAAGATCACTATAAATCCAATCTGTGCAGTGAGACCTCATAAGTCCTATACTAAATACAGAGAAACATATATTTAAAAAATTAGAATGAAAAATAAAAATAAATGAATAAAAATGTATTGAGGTTTGAAGTACTTTGGAAGCATACAAAACCAACATAAGTAATTGAATACCTAGAACATATAAATATAGCTAGGGATTTAGGAATCATCAGGCTTTACCAGTGGCGTAACAAGAAGTATAGCTAGTGTCATAGCTAGTGTCAGTGCTTTACATTTATAAATTAGGATTCGGTAATTTTAGAATGATTCATTATGCATCTCTCTAGGTGTTTTTACATGCATTATCTTGTTTAAAATATATAATTATCTTTCAGAAGCAGAACGCAAACTATTAAAACTCTGTAGATGAGTACGTTGCTATCCAAAGGAATTAAATTCAAAGTTGTATTAAACAGGCACAAGCAGAGACAGCAGGGGGACTAAGGTTATCCAAATTCAAGTAGAGTGCTATTAAGGGTTTTTATTTGCTTCATATTAGCCTTCTATATTTTAGAAACTCAGGAATATGGCAGTGAATCTCAAACACTGAACTAATTGTAGAGTTTGAAAAATGTTATACATTTATTCAGTGCAAGAGCTTAATGGGGACAAATTATGTCACTATTAATATATATATATATATATATATGTATATATATATATATATTTCTAATATAATTCAACTTGTTTAGAAAGAAAATATTTCAGTGGTGAAAAAGGCATTTGTTCTCTTTAAAATATTCCTCAGTGGAATGCTGAGTTGTAATAAAAACTGGGAAAAACTACATGTAATTACAATATCCCGATTGTAGTTTATATTTATATTGAGTTTGTAAGGCAGTAGACACTAGTGGAAGCTGCATTAAGCCCTTATCTTTACAACCGTGGGACACAATCTTTAGAGAGGTACTGCATGGCAAGTGTACCGTGGTGTCTAAAAATCTTTATAAATCAATTAAGCCTTTGGTCAAATTATTTTATGTAGAGATGCTGACAATATTTAGCTGGTCACATAATGAAGGTGAATTGAAATTTACTTCTGAAGGCTCTGTGGTTCCTTTTTCATTCAAGATTTCACACTGACGCTTTCTAGAAGAAAATACAGCGTGCTCCACTCCATGTGTTGTGCCTGTGTCCTTTTTATTTTGTGGCCAAATGACAACGTTTCGAGGACCTGTGTTCCTTTAACAGTCAACATCTATTCGTTGATGTTTTAGTGTCAAAATGAAAGACTTTCATTGCTGAACTTTAGTTCTACTTTTTTGTTTGTCTGACTCCTTAACTATAATCAATGTATACACACATAGTTTTGTTTACTGGGAAGAAAAATTAAAGAGTTGGATTCATTTCCTTAAGATTCTATTCAAAAGAATTTGCTCCAAGAATACATGATGATTCAACATTTTATTCTTTCTGATAATAATTCAGACTGGTTTTCTGCTATAATCTATCAAAACAAAGGAGTAAATTATTTTCTGTATTTGAGAATTTTAGTCTAAGTGGGTCAATTCTTCATTATGTGGTACTAAGTTATTAAAGTACTGTGTGAGGTGAGAGACAAAGCCCACTGCCCCAGCACTTGACTAATGGATGTAGACCCTACACTCCATCTCCAGTACTTCTGAAGAAGTATTACTGCATTCTGATGACAAATAAAATGATCAAGTTTTTGTCAGAAAGAACCTTGGGTTTTATAAAACAACTTATCTCTAAGCTTGGACTGTAACTATTAAATAATCATATTTGTTGTTTTGATAGTATGAGGAGGTTTTACAGTCTGAAGAAATAATTCTTTGAATAGCAACATTTCATGCAAATAATAATCTCTCTCAATATGGTGTCTGGGCTTAAGTCAGTGTTTATTTCACCTTGGTTTTAATCTTAAATTTTTCTTTCAACATTAATTGTTGTGGGAAAAATTTTATAGAAGTTTCAATGAAGTTTCCATGTCAAAAAGAAGTAGAAAAAATAAGGCTAATGTGTCAAGAATACGACATTAAAGGAGAGAATTGTTGAAATGATCACTGAAGGCCTAAGAGTAGGTCAGTTGTAAGCAAAAGAATATAGTGCATACAAAAGGAATGTGGGGAGTCAAAATAAAGAAAAGAAAACAAAAAAGAGAGCAAGAAGTAAAATCAAACTAGAAAGAATAGCTCTACCATTATGACCTTAAAGAAACAAGTCTAACATTTTTTTTTCTTGATAATACAGATGACTATATTTATATATATGAACATAGGTGACACGCAAAATTGACTTACTTTATATATTGCTGGTGTACTGGTTTTTATGACAGTGTCAAAATAATCAAGTAAAGATTTAATCTTTTGTATGCTTTAACATAGAATGAAAATTAAGTTTTACTATGCTTGTTTTTCTGAGTCTACTTCATTTTGAAAACTCAACCTGACATACATCCAATCTTTGCACACTGTTGAATACCTTGACAGAAATCCAAAGTCTAAACTAAGATAGAGCTGGGGATACAGCTCAGTAGCACAATACCTGCCTGGCAAGTTTCAGGTCCTGAGTTTGATTCCCTGTACAAAATAAATAAGTAAATAAATCGATACTAACTAACATAGACATCTACAATGATTGCCTTAGTACTTTGCTGAAGTGAGAGTTGAATTTTAGCTAAATACATTTTCTGATAGCTACTCATTATTTTGCAATGAATTCATAAAACTTAAAATAGTTACAGTTTATCTTATTCACAGTAAATTTTCATCCTTGTCATGTGAAATAACACTAACTGAAAAAAATCTTTTAATGACAGCACTTAAGTTATTTAAACCGTATTTTATTTATTAAATGGTAGGGTGCTGGGTGAGAAAAAGAGAAAAAAGTTCAATTTCACTCTCATCTGTTTACTTAAGCTTGAAGCCTTTGTTTTAGTTTTCAGGACTCATGCTCCTTGGGAGCACAGAAGCCATTGACGTCAATTCTGCGCGGTTTCCTGGCTGTTTCTGTCTTGCCCTGCGTCCATTCCGCCTTCTCTACCTCAGCCATGGTGTCTCTTTGCACTATTTATTTTATGAACTGAGCTACTTTTTGGCCTTTCCTAACTGAAAATTGTTTTTTTTTAACCTCTCTAGTATTTTTTCCTCCAAAAACAGAATTTAGGATTTATTATAAATAAATCTGTATTTGAGATTATAATTATTATAATTTATTTTTTATTTATTTTATTTTTTTCTTGTTTCAGAACTTTTGTTTGTTTGTTTATTTATTTTTATGGCCAGCTCAGCCTGCCCTGAGGGCAGGGCTGGCGCAGCATGTGGTGTCGGAGATCGAACCGCGGTCTGTGCAGCTGCTCAAGCTTTCCTAAGCAGGTGCTTTAGAACACTAAGCTATCCTGCCGGGCCCCAATAATTTATAATTTATTATTTTTTCAGTCCTGAATATTGGGAAATATAAAAGATATTATGAAAATGTCATCAACCTTTATAAGAAAATGATTATAACTTTATCACCCATAAATTCAATATTAGTGCATAACCCAAACTATTGAATCTAGAATTTTGTGAGATAGAATGTTATAAATTTACCCCCAAATAGGTACCTTTTATTCTTATTTTTATCCTTTCAGATTTATACTACGTAGCACTGTGTGTTGGCTTTTAGTCTATAAGGCATAGATAACTTCTGAAATTTTAATTCTAGAGATTTTATACTTTAAGTTGTCTATTATCATGCACTTTTTTGTGAAGTCACATGATTTTGTACCACTAACCTATTTTTACTTTATTTTAATTTTTAATATATTTAGTTGTTACAGGGTCTCATTATGTGCTTGGACTCATAGTGATCTTCCTAGTTCCAGCTCCCCCAGTTCTTGGGTTATAGGCATGCATCACCACACCTGGACTCTTCAACCAGCTCAGCCCATCCTATCAGTGCGGCCAGCAGGGCTGGCACAGCGTGTGGCGCCAGGCATAGAACCACGGTCCTGCACTGCTCTAAGCTTTTCTAAGCAGGTGCTTTAGTCCACTGAGCTATTTTTCTGGCCCCCAATTTTCACTTTAAACATAAACAACTTCTAAGCAGAATTCAGGAATTTCTTCTATCAATGTGTATCTACCCTATATCTTTTACAGAAGAAGCTAACTCATGATTCTAGCGTGCCCAGAGGACTTTAAACAGATTATACTTCTATGTGATAATATTTCAAATAAGCATTACATACTTACTACAGAGCTGTCAGGATAGGAATTATTTATAGGAAAACCATAAGTACAAATTGTTCCACAAGGGATGATATTGAAGTAGAGTCGTGGGAAGCATATAAAGGTCAGGACGCTAGTGGGACTTACCTGAGCATGGGCATTTTTCAGTTTCGTATACCAGACCGTATGTGTAAATGCATGCACGTGTGGCTACTACCGCAATAAACAATATAATAAACAAAGGAGGCATCACCAATTATATGGATAATGCATAGTGTGCAGCTTTGTCACTGATGTCAGGCGCCAGGCAAGGAATAATCAGCTCGAAAGGCATTGTCTCCTGAACTGGGATTTGTGGGGTCTGTGGAGAGCACTGGCACCAACTGGTCAGAAGCAATGATTGCAGGGCAAGGCGATCTGCATATTAACCACAGATACTACTCGGGAGAATTAAAAAAAAAAAAAAAAAAAAAAAAAAAAAAAAAAAAAAAAAAAAAAAAAAAAAAAAAAAAAAAAAAAAAAAAAAAAAAAAAAAGGAACTGAGAGTACTATGAAAACAAAGTGAAGAAAAATCAACAATGCTTTGGGGTGGGTACTGGAGCAACTGTCACTGACTATGATGAAAAACGTGCACTCAGACTGAGGCAGATTTCTGAAGTGCAAAGGCGGGAGCAGTGAGGTCAATGCAGTCACCCCTCGGTGCGCCGTTCACTTGTTCTCCAAGTGGAACCATGAGGTTTTTAAGGTAAGATGATTTTATTCATGTTTTTATTAATGTGTTGATATATGAGGATTAAGACTTCCAGATATTAAAATAGAAACTCAATTTTAGCAATAAGGAATATTTTTACAAAATATTTATAATTTAATAGATTAATGAGATACATTTTATGTTTTTGATTACACACAAAAACAGAATGCAAACTTAGTCATAACTTTTATTCTCTGTTCTCTAAGGACCCTACAAATCCTGAATCAAGACAAGATACAATGCCAATCTGAGTATTACTTTCCTACGCCTCAAGTCAATGACAAAATCATACACGTACTCATCACTATAATCAGTAATAATTCACTATTTATCATATCTAGTTGAAATAAAAATTCCAAATATATTAAGCACATTTGAAATAGGATACAGATAGATTTTGTCAGATAAAATTTTGTGAAATAACTAAAATTCAAATGAAATACAGAAGAAGTTAAAGCAGAAGAGAATCAAGGTAACACAGTAATCCAGTGACATTTCCATTTTACAAGAAACAAGAATTGTATAAAATTAGTGCTTAATAAAGATGAAAATAAAGAATACAAAACAAAGTGAAAGCTGCATGTCAGATACATAGCTGCACAGAGGAGACAGAAGCGATGCATTAGGTTAGCAGAGGTAATTTTGCAGCATCCAGAGGAACTCTGAGTGCATAAATTTAGGAGACTTGACAGCAGTCCCTGAACGCTATCACCGGGAGCAGGAGGAAACCTGCAGCAGCAGGCAAATGATTCCTGCGACCTGCAGAGAGTCCAGAGAAGCAGCAGCCCCCGCTGGAAGGGCTCCGAAAGCTGCTGACCACACTAGAGCCTTGCTGCTGAGGAGGGAGGCACAGCAGCAACAGCCTTCCATCGAGAGCACTGAGTCTACGAGCCCCTGGCGCACCGAGCCCAGCCCTGCCAAGCTGGCGCTGAGAGGTCCTGGCCGTCAGGTGCAGGTCAGCGTCATCGAGGGAGTGGTCCTCTGCTGACCGTGGACTCCTGTGCACACTGACCAGAGGAATCACCGACATGAAAGTATCATCTGTAGTTAAAAATATGCTGCACAGTCATCCTTGTTCCACCCGTGCTTTTATTTTGTTTGGACTTCTATAGTCTTATTTCTGAGATAGGACAAAAGAGTTGAATTGACTACATTTCTCAGAGGCATTTTTTCTGCTATCAGTGTCCATGGTGTATCTTTTAATCAGCATGTGGGACCCGGAATAGGCAATACTGTTTCTGCAGAGTTTGAGAACATTGCATGAGAATGATGTTTTTTGCTTTTCTAAACTGGATTATTTTTCTTTGCTGGATTATTTTCCTACTAAGATGATTCAGGAATGATTACTAAGGTAGTGAATATTTTAAAAGATTACAGTGAAAGAAGAAAACCAAATAGTTTGTCATCTATACTGAAACCTTATGATAGGTAATCCTACAATGGTCTTCACATTTGATGTCGCTAAACCACCACTGTAATTTCCCTTTTTCTGTGGTAAGGGGAGGAGTCACAGCTCCTCTAGCACTGCACTCCAGCCTAGCCCTACTTACCTCTTTCTTTTGAGATAATGATTCAGTAAATCCTCTGTTGGCCCTAACCTTCCCATCTGCCTTCTTCATCCACACAACAGTCTTGCAGTACAGACACTAAAGAAACAAATTTTAATGATGGCTCTGAGGGTAAATTTATTTCGACCTCTTAGGAAGGAAAGTATGTTACACAATTTTGGGGGTCATGAAAATATATGTTCAAAAATTCATAGGGAAGTTCTAATATCTCTATCACAGCATATAAATACTCACATACTCACATACCAAAGGTAGAGGCAAGACACTTAAAGATGTCCTTTATACTAAAGCTTATAATGGAACATAACTGACACATTCAATTCAGAGATTCAGAGCATTCTGCTTGGCAATATATGCAGTGAGGCCCTATCTGCTCAACAAAAAAGAACAACAGAGGGACGAGTGGATGGCTATATAATTGCCTTGCTTGAGTTTGATCCGCTAGTTGTGTCATTGACCTATGTTGAACAATTTGTAATAGGCAGAAGTTCATCCATTTGCCATAAAAATGCACTCCATGATTTGACTTCAGTTTCCATGGCCTTGTGTCGCTCTTTGTTATAAAGGAATTCAACAGTTTCAGGCTTTCTATTCAGTAAAACAACTCCAAGGCCATGGCGCCAAGTGATTTAAATAAAGTGAATGTTGAATGCTAAATCCCACAATTTAGCTTTTGGAGACCAATTCTTAACAGCTCTGCCTTCTATGTGGTTGTACTCTTTGTTATAATTAGCAAAGTTTGTTTTGGAGCAAAATCTGAGACTCCTGTGACTTCATAAAGAACAGCTAACAGCAAGCAGATTAAGATGAAATAGAGTTTATCCTCAATATCAACAATAACATTCATGGATATTTGGAAATGTGATAACATAAAAGATGTAAGTCTCAAGTAATCGACACGCAGATCTCTTCTGGCAAATAACAAAACCCTGCATTAAAAAACTTAGTGAGGATGTTACAGCACAGGTTCTCTTATGATTGATGATGTATAGTGTACCTAAGGAGAGTGACCTAGAGAGAAAACATTCTCTCAGGCTTTCACAGAGAGCAAACTGGTCAAGCAATGGCCATGACTCATCCAGATGGCTGACATTGACAACAGTTCTACAAAGCACTGGACATGGTTTCAAGGTAAATCTTGAGGGGACTTGACTGATCTTGGGAGATATAAAAGTTACATGCTCTGTTATAGAGATCTTGCTTTAACTTGCCCTTAACTACCCAGCAGAAAATTTAACAAGGCATAAAAAGTAAAGCTAGATTAGTATGTTGAGCTATAAAAGCCTTAAATCAATAGCCTACAACATTTTCAATTCTGCAAATAACTCACTGCGACTATGGAACACTAGATTATGTATACAACTACTTTCTCTTAGTTCAATGAGAAGAAATTTTTTGTACCAATAATGGCATTTTTTTTTGATGGGACTGGGGTTCAAACTCATAACCTTGCACTTGCTGAGCAGCCACTTGTGCCATGAAGCTATCTTCCCAGCCCCTACTAATAATGAATAGAAAATTTGTCATTTCAGCATCCTGTGCTCTAAATAACTACTATGAGAACAATATGCATTGTATCAATTATTGGAAACGTACTACTAACATGTTTTGAAACTGTCACATTGTGATTTTTTATTTAAAGTAATAAAAAGGGGCCAGGGAGATAGCTCAATAGCACAAGTGTCTGCCTGGCAAGTCCAAGGTCATGAGTTTGAACCCTAGCCTTGAAAAAAAGAAAAAAAAAAAAAACTAAAAGAAATAAAACCAGGACATAAAACAACAAACAAATACAAAAACAAATAAATAAAAAATTAATAAGTGCCCACCTGACAAGCACAAGGTCTTAAGTTTAATCTTCGTACTTCAAAATGAAAGAGTTAAAGTTATTCCCAGAATGAGAGGATGAAACACTATAAAGATACCATTATTACTGTTACTCTGATGTTTATTCCATTTCAATAAAATTCCAAGCATCATATTAACTTTAACTTGAAGCAACGATTAATGAAAACAAATATAAAACACAATAAGAAATACAGCCAAGACGCATGAAAAATGATCCCTACTATTTTCTGCCAAGATGTCTCAGCCCAAACGAGCACAGTCACTAGAGCTACATCTCTCTGAGGCCAGAAAGGGAAGCAGTCTCAGAAATGAGCAGAGGTGGTGTCCTCAAGGACGGAAGTGTAGAATCAGTGTAAGTCATTGCCATTCATCTGGTGCAAGTACTGCTGTAAAATAGAAATGGAAGGAAAAATACTCAACCATTATTTGAAAAATAATCTCAAAATATTTGTCACATGAATGTGAGTAGGGTTTATTATTGGAAGATTAGATGCCTCTGCCCCACAGTGCAATTTTGTTAAAATCTACATATTTCATCTCAGGCGTTTGAGAGAACTGAGTTTTAGGACTCATTTTCTTCAAAAAATGAATGGTTTCTGTCTTGGATTTCTTAAATAGCAGTGTAACTGTCTTAGTTACTCTTCTATCATTGCTGGGACAAATACCTGACACTTAAAATGAGGGAAGAGAAGGCTTATTTAGCCCATAGTTATTGGAGGTTTCAGTCCATACTCAGCTGGCTCCAAGACAGAGGCACATGGCAGAGAGCATCCTTTCATGACAGCAGCTAAGAGCCAAAAAGAGTGTAGGGAGAGGTAGCAGCAGCTCAAGCTGTTAACTTCCCTTCCTCCTTTACACTGAAATGAAAATCACCTGCCCAAGGGGAGGTGTAGCACCTATTTACACAGTAATCAATTACAAATTCCAGAAACTGCCCCATGACTGCTTGAGGCTTTGGGATGACACCTATACACACACCATAACACCATCAGATCCCCTTCTCAAAATATCTGGACTGCTGAGAGAATAGACATTATTTATTTCCAAAGTATCTTTTATTAATATTTCTCAGTGCCCAGAAAGCATCTGAAATGTAGTGGGAAATAAATAAACATTAGTTCTGTTAAGCCAGAGGATAAATAGTAAGAGAATCATTTTCTTCTTTTTGTGACAAACATAGGATAACATATTTTAATTGATGTCAAGATTTAAACATAAATATTTTAAAGGAGTTTAGAGAAGAGATATTTTCCATTTAACCGCTATTCAATCTTTTCCTTTTTAGCTTTCTTTTTTTTTTTTTTTTGTCTTTTTGAGACAGGGTCTCACTATGCAGTTGAGGCTGGCCTAGAGCTCACTTTTGTAGCCCAAGCTGGTCTGGAACTCGCACCAATCCTCCTGCCTCAGCCTCCAGAGTGCTGGGATTACAGGCGTGAGCCACCACGCCCGGCTCCTTTTTAGCTTTCAAATTCATGATTTATTAAGTCTTTGTAAACATGGACAAGACAGAGAGAAGTTGAGACACAAACTTTCCCTATAGAACGTGAACAAATGATTATGCATTTTTACACACATATTTAGGAATTTAGCCATGTACTAAATTGTAGTAGAATAATCCTGTAGCATTTTTCTTGTCCTTTATTCTCTTTCATTATTGTTATTATTTTTAAACAGACTTTTTTTTGGGGGAGAGTGTATAGCGATCATTGATATAATATTAGAAGCAGCACACATCTACAAGACCAGAATGACAGGCATTCCAAGCATGGTTTTAGTATTGCACAGTGCGATCCTCAGTATAGTTGCTTACTTCACAGATATTAGCAAATATAGTTAGTCATGGTGAGAATTCTACCATTAAACCGCTAGTTTCGAAAACCTGTTGGAGATTCTTAGGACCATTGTCTAAATCGTCCTGTGTATATACGTGTATTGTTTTGTGCCTGCCATGTTTCCTAACTTTTCTCCTTGCTCTCTCTTCATTGTTTAATTCTTAAGTTCTCATTTTCCATTTAGTTGTGTTATAATTTTGCATTTTTATATCTTCTTTTTCAGTTCTTACACTAAGGAGATTATATAATATTTACACATCTAGGTCTGCTTTATTTCACCTATGAGTATATGTTCAAGATACATCCACTTATATATGAAGACTTGGAGTTTAACATTCTTTATAATTGAATAATACTACATTGTACAAAAATGCCACATCTTTTTTAAGCATTCTATAGGTGCCAGGCATTTTGGTTGTTTCCAAGATTTGGCTATTACAAATTGTGCTGCTATAAACGTAGGTGCATACATATCACATTGTATAGGGACTTAAAGTATAGAATATCGATGATTGATGGAAAATACCTGTTACATGTTATGTCTAAGTCATTTGATAATCAGAAAGATAGTGATCTTAAACTCAAGTGTGTATGTTATGGACAATAATATCATTAAGTTTTTCTTCTGGATGGTTAACAACTTAAGTTTGCAGATTTAAAAAAAATAGAGAAAAAGAAGGGCAACAAAGATTGCCAATATTTTGGCCATAGCCCTTCAAGGTCAGTGAGGACTTGGGGCACAAAAGAATCTGTACTGTAGCATTTCATAACTCAGTGGTGTCCCAAAATTTCTATTCAAGGAGATTATGAGGTCACAGAGGCTCTTGCCTCTTGCCTAATATCAGTGATGTATAGTGTGCCTCAGGAGAGTCACCTAGAGAGAAAACATTCTCTCAGGCTTTCACAAAGAGCAAATTGGTCAAACAATGGCCAAGACTCATTCAGAGTGTTGACACTGTCAAAAGATCTACAAACAACTGTCCATAGTTTCAGGGTAAATCCCAAGGGCACTTGACTGACCTTCTCAGATACAAAACTTACAGTTTTCGTTATCTAGATCTTGCTTTAGCTAGTTTAAATCATCCTGTAGAAAAGTCTAACCATGTTGGAGGCTATTGAATCTAAGCCTCCTAAAGCTCATCTCACCAATCTAGCTCTGCGTTTCATGCACTGTAATTAAGCATTTTTTTTTTCTTCTTGGGTGGCCAAGGGCAAGTCAAAACAAGACCTGTATAACAAAACATTCATTTTTTTTTGTATCTTCCAGGGTCAAATCCCCTCAGGATTAAGTTTGGGACCATAGACAGTACTTTGTAGAACTGTTGTTAGTGTCAGCCTTCGGGACGAGTCACGGTCATTGCTTGGCCATTTTGCTTTCTGTGAAAGCCTGAGAGAATGTTTTTCTCTGGGTGACTCTCCTTAGATGCACTATAGTTCATTCATCCCTTTCCTTTGAGGTCCCATAATCTCCTTGACCAGAAAATTTGGGACACCTCTGAGTTATAGGATATTACAGCACAGGTTCTCTTATATCTTAGGTCCTTATTGACCTTGAAGGGCTAGGGCCAAAATATTGGCTATCCTTATAGCCCTTCTTTTTCTCCAATTTTTGGTGCGTTGACTTACATTCTTAACCCTCCAGCAGAAAAGCTTTGTGATACTATTACTCTATAACATAGGTACTTGAGCTTATCATCACTGGCTTTCTGAGTATCAAATATCTTTGACTTAGCTTGTAAATGATATTTTCTGACCATCATTGATATTCTAATAACTTTCCATACAATGTGATATAAGCAGTTACACAATTTTGAC